>JASANE010022705.1:0-40114 GCA_030248225.1 Trileptium ribeirensis | reverse complement strand
AAATATGTCGGTTTTTGGACATTCAGAGCAAAAATCTTCCACTACACAGCATTGCTTATACTGCGTCAAATCGAATGTGCTTATAAAAGTTGGAGCGTAGAATACACACTTTCGCGCTGTCTCCAGTCGCCTCCCTTTACTACACATACGTTTGTTGCATGTTCTTCTGTAGGAAACTTAAAATTGCTGGTTTATATGATTCTAAGAGAAAATAATAGATAGAAGGTAATTTTCTGATCAGTAGTCAGAGACACTGTTTAGGCTAGCGTTGGACAAACAGTGCCCGTCAGTTAGATCATAATGATGATAACTTTCTAATCAGAATGCTATAAATGAGACACACTGTGATGCTGCTCGCACAGTTTCAATAAATACAGTTCATTGCCAATAAAGCAGTTTTTAGCTGCGTTGCAGATAACGTTAGTTTACTTCAATTTAACTAATTTTTACCAGTTTACAAGCGCACTGGCGGGTGCTTGACGCAATTTATGTTAGCCAAGCATACCATAAGCACTTCTGCGTAAGCCATACTTTGTTACCGAGTTGGACCAGTTTAATTCAAACGTATGCCACAGACTTCTAGATGTGTAAAATAGCTGCTACAAGCATCGACCTGGCTTTGATTTAACAAACTCCTGCAGGTTATTATGAAAAATTCCTGCTGAAATTATGTGCCCTGCTTACGTTTCACACGGCAAATTGGTTAGCTAATCTTTTCTTTTGGTTGCTTGTATTGGAGCTTGATCATTGTATAATATATATTACATATGTTTGGATTACAGGATGAAATAAAAAAACGTGGAAAATTTCAAACAAAATTTTTAAACCGGAATTCCAGTTCCGGTATGGTTTTTGCCCTTTGCCGGAACCGAAACCGGAACACGATTTTCGCCGGAACCGGAATTCCGGTTACTCCCTGGTATTTACAGCTCTACATAGTGATCGGGCAATTATTTTTTGTCATTTTAAAATAGGGTCGTTACAGGATTTTTCAACACTTCTGCTAAATACTGTAATGGGTGAGAACTGATAACTCGTTTGTACTGAAGGAAAATTCTGTGCATACATGGAAGAATCATGGTTACCTTGGCTGACTAATATCTTCTATTTATTTGATTTGACATTATTTAGTTAATATGTTCTTGAATTTATTAGTTACAACTTAAATGATTATAATGAATATTTTGGGATTTAAATGATGTTAACATATGTCTGCTGTCATTAAATATCGTGATGTATGTCATAGAAGAATAATTTGATAGAGCTAGCGGAGGTGACGCCGGAATTGCGGCGTTATATTATCCTCGCTTTTGGCATTATTGGAATCGCGGATAGGCCGCATAATTCCATCCTAGCTGCGCCCCAATCATTTGTAGTGATGCCATGGCCTGATCCTCTCGTGACGTGCGTGTAATTGATGTAGTTTTAATAATATAAAAATGGATCTGCACAGTTTATCTATAAAAAATGAATAAACGCACTTCATTGCAATCCCTAATTTTCGTGTCATGCGTATGTTTAATACTGCATTTGGTTGGTTTTAAGGTCGTTCATCGTGACTTAAAGCCTGCAAACATTATGTACGCCGACAGTAGTGGATCCCCGTCAAGTCTTCGAATCGTTGATTTTGGCTTCGCAAAGCAGTTGCGTGCTGAAAACGGTCTTCTGATGACTCCCTGCTATACTGCAAATTTTGTTGCGCCTGAAGTTAGTATAAATTTAATTATGGGAACGATCCGTGCCGGTTATCCAAAATAGTCATGCTCGTTATTATTTGCGAATTATTTAAAAACTTCGAAGTCTACACATAATATATCGACTTGCATAGAACCATTATCCTAAAACATAGTTCATTTTTAATATTTGACAATACGAATACCGCCGTCAATTATTAATTTATAGTATTGACAAAATGTCAAACGCATAGTTTTTAATTTTACACAAGTAAAAGTATGCGGGAACTGCTTTAAGCTATTGAAAATTTAGAGTTCGGTGCAGTTCATTAAATAAATTTTGCTCAGAATTAAACAATGTGCAAACTGTGTTATCTGAAATGAAATCTGGTGGAATAAATTTTGTTATTAAAGAATACCATCATTATTTGTAAAGTAAAAGTACCAAATAAATAATTTTAGTTTACAATTAAATGCTTATTCTGTACCATCATAATTTGATGCGTGGCAAACCAATCAGAATTTATTTGAGGGAATGTTGATATAATCAATTTGTGCAGAATGAAATTGGCAACATAGGTGTTTTCTACAAGATCAAAACTGGTTTAGTTCAGCTCAAAATTCATCTAACGCAAGCATATGCAAAATGCGGTCTTATAAGTAGCTGTGGGCTCAGATGCTATTATTTCTAGAATTTAATTAACGCAAGCATGTGCAAAATTAAATCTGGAATATTATAAGTAGCTATAGGCTCAGTGGTGTCATTTCGACAAAACTAATTATAGTTTTACTTCGAGCTTAAAACTTTGGCTTTGATACTTACGACGTTCACATATGAGTTTCCATATCGACATTTTTCTTTGTATACATTAACTTTTCATTCATGAATTTTTAGGTGCTAAAACGACAAGGTTACGACAAAGCATGCGATATTTGGTCGCTTGGTGTCCTTTTGTATACTATGCTTTCAGGGTATGTTTATTTGCTCGAACTAAATATTGTTTTATTTTTCCTTTAATTTTTGCGGTTAAAATCAGTATTAAGTGGTCAAAAATTGAAGGATGTTTCGATCCATTTAGATCGTTTTCGTTTAAGCGAAGAACGATTGTTTGCGATTAATGTAACGAATTTCCATTGTGTTAAAAATAAAAACAAATAATTTATTAAAAATGTTATTTCGCATTTAGTGTAACGAACTTCGGTTGCGTTAAAATAAAATAAAAATATGTTAGTTTGCGTTTAATTTCGCGAATTTCGATTAAACGAAGATCGATCCATTGCGATATAGTTCGACTCGTCCGCTTTTGATTTTTGTGTTTTTGATTTTGATTGTGACCTTACCACATTGCCGTGTACAATTTTTTCCAGGATTCATAAACTGACCTGCATCTTAGCAGCCAACAATGTTGCATAGCTGCCGCTGCAGTGCAGTTATTATACATGTGCCTTGTATTAATGCTGGTCGCATTTCACGAACGATGTGTATTTCCATAAAGATAAAAACAAATCGTATGAAATGAAAATTATAATTATTTTAATGATATTTTGTTGATGTAGCTGAGGTATAGACACGAACAGTGGGACGATTGAGGCTTATGTTTTAGCCACATTGAAAGTATTTTTTACTTAGGGTACGCAAACTTGCAACAAGCTTGTGGAAAATTTTTCCTACAGAATATACCCAAAGGCTGTAACAATCGTTCATGGGCTGGCCTCTTGTTGCGGCTTTGAACTGTCCCGGATCTAACCTGTAGCAACATGATTCGTCTTTGATCTTGTGATTGCATTTTATCGATTCGTTTACAACATGCTGCATATTTATTATATACCTGCTGCTATTGTATATTTCGGAGTGTAACGATATTTTATGATTTTGTCATGAATAATCGAAATATAAGCGCATTATTGAGTTTTGTTATAGCTAGTTTTTGTTATGACAATTGTTTTTGGTGTCACATCAAAATAGTCCAACATCAAAATGCCACATCAAAATAGTCCAACATCAAAATGCCACATCAAGACATTCGTGGAGTCCTGGGAGCTGGGATCGGTGTTTGGAAAATCCTGGGGCTCCTATCTCCTCCTCTGAGCAGAAGTCACATGGAAATGGTAGTACAAATATTTCAGCTAGTATTCGGTATTTGCTTTAGCTTTACAGCATTCATAGAGATTATTTATTTAAATTGAGAATTGTTTCGTACGTAGTGGTTTTTATACTTTTTGGTCATGCTCTTTTTAGCGACTTAGATGCAAAACATAAAATCCAGAGACGTTTAGTACGTATAGTTTAAATATAGTTAAGTAAAAATATTTTTGCTAATGTTTGCATAATACAGAGTTCGCTCGTTAATACAAAAATACTGTTCAATAAATATTATTTGACGTTATTTAAGTAAAATGAAGATAGGATATTATGCTTGCACTGATCAGATCTTATGGATAAACAAAAATTTTGCAATATACGGAAGCGGTTTTGGGATTTCTACTGTGTAATCTGGTCCGAATCAATTTAAGCAAAGGCTGATAATAGTTAAAGATTTAATATTTTACAGTTTAACGTATTTTTGCTTGATGTGTATAATATTTTTTCATTTATTTTTTATTTTGAATTTTTGCCGATTTTTAGTCAAACGCCTTTTGCTATGGGTCCCGCTGACACACCGGAATGTATTTTATCTCGAGTGGGAGAAGGAAAGTTCTCGATGTGTGGTGGTAATTGGCAGACCGTTTCAGAACCTGCGAAGGTTAGTTTCATTTTGTAACAGGCTGTTATAATGCTGCTTATGACTTTTCCTATATTGTCCTGCACCATTACCACATTACCAAGTGCTTCGTGATAAATATAGTGGAACGAGACTGCGCTCAACTATTTATGCATAAATGTTCCACTATAACTGGTTCGCAAGTAAATCTGTGTGAATATGGAAAGTTTAAAGTGCTGTTTACCCCTTGCGTAATCGGGGTCTATTCTAATAATCCTAGTAATGACGAATTTGGGTTGCTTTTTTCTCGTTGAAATTATAGAAGTTTCTTTACTATTTTCTGCTTTTATATCTTTATTTGAAATCGCTTTAGTTATAGTCGGGATTTTACGCAAACATGTCTTCAAACTATTGCTAAGCCGTGTTCACAATACTCGTTCACATTTCATTTTGATGCGCTCATACCGCATCCGATACTACCAACGTCTCTCTTTCTGTTTGCTGCGTATGGTTATTATATTGTCACAAAGCAGCATCCATTTCGGGTTCAATATAATTGGGCATGCGTTTCGTTTCGGATCGAATGAATGTCTAAACACCTGAACACATTACGCTTGGAAATCAGAACGTGAGCCAGCTAGAGTTGTGGTGAAGCGATAACAAATGTTTTGCCTCCGCAGGTGGCAATTTCACCTCCGCGTAGTCGTAGCTTGCGTAAAAATTATGTCATTGTGCGTTAAGGGTAAGTCGCAATGAAACAATACTGCTAATATTTATGTAATTGGCCGGGAATTTGGGTATACATGGAAAGGATTTTCAAATAGGATTCACCGAACGGTTGAATCAACAAAAATACAACAGTTTATTGCGCGCCACAATCAATTAGAGACGAAAACGTTCCACAGACAAACACCTGTAAACTCAAAATTAGCGTTGAGACTCAATTTTTCAGTTTGAAATCACGTCGGCAACGTACAGATTCATGCGTAAGAAATCGAAAATTATAAACGATGAGTCGGAAGCATAGGTGAAGTACAATAGTTTTGATTTCAATATTCTGATACTAAGCTGTGACTAAATTTAAAATTATCCCTGAGCCATTGTGAGTAGGTGGAGAGCTGTATTCTACGTTGCTTTTGTAACCAAACAACATGACACCAAAAATTCACGAAAACGAATATCTCAACAAGCCCGTTGAACTAGATGAGTGTGGTGTCATTTTGGAAATGTATGTTACCATTATCATTATTTACCCGTTACGGTTGGGTGAAAATGGTGTTTTCAAAATGCCCGTGAGACCCAAAATGCACATAAAGGATATCTTCATATCTTTTCGAGCTATATGGGTGTTATTGGTCTCTTTTTGTAGAAGAGTTCACCTTATGTGTAGTGGCGCATTGTGTGCTGCTGTTGCCAAAAATGGCCGCAGGTTCGGGTCAAAAATGAAGTTTTAAATGGGTCTATTATACCCAAAATACACGAAAACTTCAATGTATCTGCAACTTGAATGAGTCTGGTTTTATTTTGTAGAGCAATTATATAGCGGCGCATACTGTGCTGTGGTTGTCAAAATCAGGTGTTAAGTTTTGGTCCAAAATAAGGTTTTCAATGGGTTCGGGAGACCAACATTATACAAAAAACGGCAATGTTTCCGCAACATCTTGAGCTAGAATGAGTCTGGTCCCAATTTGTATAGAAATTGATTCTCTATATAGATGGAAATCATGTGGGTAGGGTTGGGTCAAAACGGGGTTTTGGGTGTATCCGTTGTGTTAAAAGTAGACCAAAACAGCAATATATATGGGAGTTATTGGTCTCACTTTGCAGAGCACTGATCTATATAGTTGCACACTGAGTCCATAAATACGCAACAAGCGGGCATATCACCTCAACGATTCCAGCAACATAGCTGATAGTCAGCTCATTTGGTATGTTTCTCTAAGTTACATTTTCAACAATCAGAATTCATCACCTTGTGGGCGAGACAAGCTACT
This sequence comes from Trileptium ribeirensis, assembly GCA_030248225.1. Taxonomy (NCBI): domain Eukaryota; kingdom Metazoa; phylum Nematoda; class Enoplea; order Enoplida; family Thoracostomopsidae; genus Trileptium; species Trileptium ribeirensis. The sequence goes on along the minus strand of JASANE010022705.1, from coordinate 33,745 downwards.
AGTTGAGGAAACTTAACTACATTAGTGGACAACCGTGCACTTGGCTGGATTAATTAATTGTTTTCACAGTATTGTGATATTCTATTGTGTTTCAACTACTGTTTTTATGTAATTCTAATGATAGCGTTGCCTACGAAAGGTTTTTATGTTGACAGGATCTGGTTCGTCGGATGCTTCATGTCGATCCGAGTAACCGCATTTCAGCGTATGATGTCCTTCAGCACCCGTGGATTGTCGCTCGTGATACGCTTCCACAACTCAGGATACATTATCAAGCCGAGCCGGGTGCTATAAAGGTATAGTAAGCTCATGTATGCTTGTATGATTTTAAACAAAAAACTATAAATGCTGCGTTTAGCCAACCATTTGTAGGTAGCTAGTCAATCCGTGTAAGTCGGCTGAGTTTATAAATAACGGCAAGCCGCTGATCTTTATGATTGCTGTGGTCTTTTTACAGACTTAATATGGTAGTAATCGCTGTTTACTTCGTTTCTACGTAGATTTATATTACTATCATATAAAGTGTGGATTTACTCGTACAGTGTTATATGCTATTTGTTCGCTAGCCACAGTAATTAACAGTAAAAGTACACTGTCCTCGATGACAAATTATAACCAGTTCCATGGAAACGAGAATACATCATGAGGTTGTAGACTGTGCCTCTCCGTCAAGTTCTAACATTAGCTAATACATCTCGATTCGTGCTTACGATTAGTTCATAATGAAAAATCTCATTATCGTTCGTCATGAAAGTAGCCTGGTATGCCGTGATAGTAATAGTCTTCATGTATTGCTTGCGACATTTTGTTCTGCTTATCGAGATCGAGGTAGCTAGGTTTGCATTGCGTCATTGAGATATAGAAAGAGTGTATCTTGTTACAGTCATAAAATCTGTAATTATTGAAATTACATTGTTTATTCAGAGTACCAAAATTATACCTGGTGTCTCCCAGTTTGGGCCTGGGCAAGACTGACAACACCTGGTCGTATTTTATCTTACTCGTTTAGGAAAAATCAAAATTTGTTAGCCATGGGCATGAACTGTGAGGAAACATGTGTGTTTTCCTCCTATTAGTGGGAGCCGGTGCAGTCACGTGAGCCATTTAAAAAATATTTGGTTATTTGCACAAGGTTTAGACTGAACGGGCCTACTATTGGTAACGAATCAAGGGCGTAGCCAGGGGGGGGGGTTGCGGGGGTCGCGACCCACCCTTTTGGCTCAATCCCAAACAATTTTTTTTGAATGGTTCCGTTTGAAAATCATGTCGGAAATTGTCCTAAAACTAGTCTCTCTCGCACTAGAAAACAAATACTTTCAACCGTATTTTTTTTACCAAACTTCACATTTTTGTATAAAAATTCGCTATTTTGGCAACAGTTGCATTTTTTACTTGGTTACGGCGTACTTAATATACCAATTCTGGACCCCGCTTTCACATTTCTGAGCGCAACACCCCTTTTCTGAGCGCAACCCCCCTTTTCTGAGCCCGACCGCACCCGGACCCCCTTTTAGGTACCCACTGTGGGCCACGACCCCCCTTTTTCAAAATTCCTGGCTACGCCCTTGTAAGGAATATATAAATCTTGTTTGTTTGTTTGGTGCGTTACAATATATCAATATGTATATTATTTTTTAAAACAAGTATTAGTTTGAAAACACATTTTTAAGGTTTCACATCACACATTGCACGGCTACTGGAATTTTTTATCGCAATGACTCTTCTATCATAAAACCATAGGACTAAGAAATTCTCAACAACTACTTTTGTGGACCACAATCTCTTATAATTGTACATAGCTTTAGATGAGCTAACTTGTAGAAACTTGAATTCGCTGACGCTACAAAGCCATATACTTAGGTCAAAGGATACTCTTTAAGTTATATTAAGCTATTTTTGAATATAATACGACATTGCAGGGCGCTACAACGGCAACATTCAAAGCTGTAAACGGTCTGCATCTTCCGGCAACTTTGGAACACGTCGCTGCCTCAGGCCTGGCCCGCCGCCGTGGTATACAACGACCAAAAAGTTCAACCGAAGTGTAGAATGTAATAAATTTCTATTAATAATATTCCGAATTTAAATAAAATCGAATGGTGCAGTCGTAATAGCTATTTTGTTTCGAGAATCATTCTGAGGTATTGCCGCTTCGTGGAATTGCTTTGCAACAATACTTTGTTAATTATTAACAATTTTTTTAATAGGCTTAACTCTATCAATGTGTCAGCAGTGTACGTGTTAAATTCACATCACCAATTATACTGTTATGTTTGGGCTCCATTGTATTAATTTTTAATAATATTACGATAATAATAATTGCAGTTCTTCCAGGTTAATGATTGTTGGCTGTTCATTCATAAAGTTCTGAACGTGTTGATATAAGGGTGTTGGAATGTAGATCGATGGAGCACTTCTAGTATCGTTTTCTATATTTTTGTTTCCGGAATTTTTGTTAAAGCAGGTCGAGATTTACATGAATATTATTCGATTAGATATAGGTATTTTGTTCCATGTCTTATTACTGTTTCTTCGCTCAAAACTATACAATTGTACGTTGAAAAAAAATTTATCACTTTGGTTCTAATTCTGGTTACTTGAATAATGTTTTAATAATAATTTACAGATTTGTAGCTGTTTTAAATATATTACAAAAGCTTGAATATTTAATGGTGCGGTTAGATACTGATCTTGTACATTAGGTCACTCCTAATCATATCGATGCTATCATTTTACGTGCTACTATGTACAATGTTGTAGTGTAGCAACATTTTTAACACGACATATTATTTATCGTGCGATGGTAATTTTTGGTTTGTGTAATTACTGTAAAATCACATGTGGCATTCGATAAAGTAATAATCGGCGATGGTGTGTTATCGCTAAATTAGCTTGTTGTTTTACTTGGGTAACATTTTCAGTGGAGTGCGCTTATAGCAAAAAAAGCTTTATATGGTGAAAATGCAATAATTACGGTGAAATGTTTTTGGTTCCGTCTAATTTTTCTAATACTTAAATGTTGGTATAGTAAAATGTCTTCATAGCTAATTTTTTGATTTCGCCAGTAGCACAACGCTCCACTTTATTATTATCGCTCTCGTTGATTGTGTTTTAGAAAACATTCGCTATCGATTTTTTCTTTGTTTAATGTGATATATGTTACGTATTTATGCATGATCGTAGTCAGAGCCGCAGTGATGTGAGGCTGGTTATCGTTCAAATGCAACCTGAAGGTTATTGTGTCACTAATCCTTTCATATAACCAGACGTTTCTCAGTGTCGACTTCACTATATGAGATTGCATCATTACTATCTCAACCGGCTGTACATGTTAGCATCTAGTTCACCAACTTCAGCTGTAGATTCTTAGCTCGTGACGCAAGTGTTTGTTGTACTTTGTTGTCTTTGAAACGGCAAGTGACGGGGAGGTGACACCATCTGCAATAGTTAAATATTAATGTATTTGACATCACTGCCGGCGCTGCAAATAGCACAACGTAGTCAATCATATCTTAAAGTCATCTCATCGCCATTTTTTGCTTTTTGTAAAGTACAATAATAACTTTCGGTAATATATTATTTGTATCGGTATACTTGTGGGTTTGTCGTTAATCAACAGATTACTATTTGTTTTTGCAATGCTTAACAAAACGAAACACATTATTTGAATTACTTATGTTATACTTTTAATTTCGACAAAGATGAGGCATTGTAACTGGAGAGTTAACAAAGACGGAGAGAACTTATATTATCGATTACAACTTTTTTGTTATGAAAACGGTATGAGTAACGTCATGAGCGCAATTTCTGGTTGCCAAATGTGGGCAAAATCAGTAAATATATCTATATATACAATGAAATACCCGGAATCCTGGTCAGACATAAATTGTAAATCATACTGGAGCGAAATATAGTTAAAGAATTTTGATTGCAGGTGTCCACATTTTAGGTTTAGTTGTTTCCAAACATAATTGTATTGAACAGTGGTTGCCTTTAGAAACACATAAAATAAAATTTAAACTCAAGAAGTTATTTTGTAAAATATTAGTATGATAAATAATTGCCAAATCATTTGTTTATGAATAATTGTTCTGCTTAAACTAATATTAAAAAACACCGCCATGTGCGTCTTCATCATGGTTGACTGTTCCGTATAGTGAGCTGCAGTGTATTCTTAAATTGAAATTGTTTAACTTGATATACAAAACAGGTCAATGTTAGAAGTTAGCTACGACAGCTTGCTTTGAGGTACTTACTTCGGAACTTCAGAACCTAAATATAACGCCGCATGCACACGTAATAATTACAAATATTTTGCAGTGCTACGAACTCGTCTGACATAAATTGCTTAATTACCACAAAATGTGTTTGTAATTGTTGCATATAGTGAAATCCGTTTTCATCGTACTGAAGGGCATCGAAAGCTGGACATAGTCTCTATAAAAAATAGTCTCTATTGGCCGACAATTAAAGCAATTATTATGGGATATTTTTAGCTCTATTAATTCTTCAAAATATTTTGAACGCAATAATATCCTGGCATTATATTAATGTTAACGTAACGATAGGAACTACTGTATTTTAACTCCATTTATTTTACTATTATACAGACTTGTAGGACCAGGCTCGACTGCTTTGTTTATGCTTTACAGTTAAAGTTACCGCTAATTTCGATCCTAATTCTAAGATTGCCATATTATATACTATCTTATGAAATAGGTTTCTTGAACTTCAGTTTAAATGCAACAAAATAAATAATATTTTACTGCAGTATTATCATGTATCTGTGCGACTTTGGTGTTACATTATTTTGTTTGTTACATCTATATGTCTCGTAAAATCAACGCCCCAAACCATGATTTTATAACCCCAACAAGGATTTTCCAGTATTCTTAAACGTCTTCGAATTATTTTAGAAACCATTAATAATTATTAATGTGTAGTTTTAATTTTATGTATATCAGGAAAACTTGTTTAGTTAAATATTTTTGTCAATTTTGATTGAGTTACTGGTGGCCCATGACACTTGTAGGGGCAGGACGTTATATCGCTAGAAAAAGAATAGCCTTCAGAAGGGACTTCGCTGGGCAGGGGGGTTCAGCAACTCCTAGGCTTAGTATAAAAAGGTTACTTCGGTCGAGTTACGTGTAAAATTTTCGGTCCTGATGTTTAAAATCAATGAAGTACGTTTATGAACTAATTATATCATGTTCAGTCATATCAGATGTCATTGAGCGTTACTGGCTGGTTTGGCTAAATGTATATCAATAATGTTTGTTGTACATATAATGCTTGTATTCGTTCGGTATTCTGTTTGATAATATACGCTGTCATTGTCTGGTTATGTTTTCAGCGAGGTATTGCGTTTTAATCTTGTATTAAAGAAATATTTTTGAACACAAATCCCAAGAAGATGATTGTGTCCCTATGAACTCTAAAATGTTATTACGGTCGTTTCGTAATATTTCTGCTCCAAATTTTTATGCAAACGACATAATATGTCTTATATCTTTAGCAGGGAATAACCGGGACCGGGACTAGCAACCATAACCGTTTATTTATACCGGAACCGAAACCTGGTCTTCGAAACTTATATTTGTAGAAAAACAAATGATGGAAGATATGAAGGTACTGTGGATTTAACATGGTATTAAAAATATATTTTACATTAAACTAGATGTATTGCAATGACATTACTGCCTCTCTGGGACTTTGAAGAGGCTGAGGAATCTAAAATATTTATTTATCGATCAAGATGTTAGTTTTTTCGATTGCCAATGAGAAAAATGCCTTCCACTGTAAAGGCTTCCGTAAACTGTGTCAAACTGAATGTTCTTTTACAGTATGGAGCATAGACTATCCAATTTCGCTCTGTCTCCAATCACCTCCCTTAACTAGACACAAGTTTCTTACCATGTTATTTCGTAGGAAACTTGAAATTATTGGTTTACATGATTCTAAAAGACTATAACAAGGTAAGCTATAATTTTCTGATCGATGGCCATAGACATTATTTAGGCTAGCGTTGGGCAACCAGTACCCTTCAGGTAGATGATGGTGATTTTCTAATCAAAATGATGTACATGAGGCAATCTGTGATACTGCTTGCACTGTTTCTATAGATACACTTTGTTCCCAAGAATGGAGTTTCTGGCTGCTTTGCAGATATTTTACTTTACTCCAATGTAGATTGATTACAAAGTTTTCAAGCGCACTGTATAGTGCTTGATGCAATCTATGTTAGCCAATTAGGTATTAGGTTTAGTCAGGTTTTATGCTAATAGGTGCTCGTATAATTAAATATTTAACTTATTTTTCCCTTCTATTTGCTATTTTTGCTGTAAATTAAAGCAGTGTATCATAGGTAGAGTTGCAAAAGTTAAAAATTAATACCCGGACCCGGACCCGGAATTTTCTTTGGAAGAATACCCGGACCCGGACCCGGAATTTGTTGGAGGTAAATACCCGGACCCGGACCCGGATTTTTCTTCGAAAAATACCCGGAATACCCGGACCCGGACCCGGCTGCAACTCTAATCATAGGTACGGTAGGTTGAATGATTTGTGAACCTGCAGTGCGTGTCGTCGAATCCATATTGCTCTAATATGGATTCAATTTTAATTACTATATTTATTATTCCTATGTATCATGTACGATGTTTTTTGTATGAACGGTGGACTGTTATGGCTGTATCTGTGTGCGGGCACAAGGGTATAGTTGAGTCATCCAAATTTTCGATGTCTATTAGGCGGAACACTAGCTACATGGGTGTTGAATTCGTCTTCCACCTATCTAGGTTTAGCTTTATACTATAACCTACTTACGTTTGGCACGGCGTATAACATCCAAGTTGCTTTTAACGCAAAACTATTGCTTCTAACGAAATTGGACGTGTGGCACAATAATATTGGTAATTTAAGGAGCGTATGGTTGTTATTGAAAATTTTTCTAATATGATGTAGCTATATTCGATAAAATTTTGTTACGTTTTATAGATGAATTTGACTATTGCCTATGTCATATGAAGCAATTTATCGAAGCGTTATGATTGTATAATCTTTAAGCTAATGATTTAGATAAAACAATTAGCATACTGATCTGTTAAAAGCAAGGTATATTTGTAATAGTAATATTATGGCAATTCTAGCCGCAAGCAGTCTAGAATTAATGAATCCTGCGGGCTAACAAAGATAAAACTTTACAGATCTGTTAGTGCAATAAGTCGACTTTAGGATAGCGGTGCAACTAAACACGAAAAGATGCTCAAACGAATTATTGGAATGTCATTCGGGTTGCTGCTTCCGCATGACTTAACACAACCTGGTTACCTAGAATAATGCATAGATTTCGTACAGTCCTACTTCAGAAAAACGGTATAGTGCACACTCAGTTGCAAGATTTTGTATATTTGAATATTTCTTCCAAGAAATGGAAAGCAGTGAATGCTTTCACTACGCTTTCGGAATGATTGCGCTTTATAAACCTAACTACAGATGAAAATGGGACTTTGAATCAGTTGTTATTGGCGGAGTTCGTAACTAACCGTCTCATAGCGTCGATTGATCACTGGATTTGATCCCATTTCTTTTAGTTAAATTATTTATAATATAATGTATCGATGGTTATTTGTTGATGTTTATAAATATTTGGGAAATCTAGGATATAGAATTCTGCTTTTTTAATATAATCATGATTTTTAGCTTTATTTAATGCGTTTAAATTTGTAATAGCGTTATATGAAATTGTCGTAAAAGCGAACATTTGGTACCAGGTTTTTTTTGTGTTTTTCTTAGTGCAAAAACACTGTGACATTTCAAAAAACACAAATTTCAAAAAACACAAAATTTAGCACACCTGAACTGTTTAATTAAAAGGCTACAAAAACCAAAATTTTTAAACGCTGAATGCTTATAAATTGACCATGTTTATAACTGTGGAACCTAAGTCTATAAATTCTGAAATACTAAAAAAATAGTGCTACATATAACTGATTGGTCCATTGTATATATATAATGCATGCATTAATAGAAAATTGCTATTAGCCGGTTAATTATCATTACTTGACCTTCCCTGTAACGCTAAAACAGGTTATTTGGGTATTTGCGGTTAATTAAGAAACATAGGTAAATGTCAAAAACACACCTAAATTAAAAAAAACACATTTTAGCACAACATGAACTTTGAAACAAAACTGTTTGGTACAATGTTCTGTATTAAGAGTATATTAGAGCAAATAATAACGACGTTATAAATGAAATCTAATGTGTAACTAGAGATCAGTTTTCTTCGATCTCTTGGAAATCTGGCTTTTTCCGATTTGAGCAATTATCCATAACTGTGCAGATCTAGCGGTTGTTGTAACCACTACTGTTTCAATAGGATTGCATGTTTATTTTCCTAATCAGTCAGGACTGGTTTCATTAAATTTCGTAACTTATCAGTGTATTAATATATTATACGTTAATTTGATTGGACTTCCTTATTTTCGTAACCATAATTTAATTTAATCGCAATTCATATTGAAATAAGCATATTTATATTGATGTTTGTAAAGTTCGCGGGTTCTATTACGAAATATATAGATTATTTTCTTTTTTCCGCGGTGTGGAGAATAATCATACCCCAAATTGGTTTCTTAAGTGCTTCTACAGATTTCCATACTGGTTCAGCGGCCCAGTTGCGTGACTGGTAGTCGAACTTGGCAACAGATATCAGGTTTAGCCAATCTGTGACTACGATATGGTTGTATAGCTGCAAGTAACAGACTTGATAATTTAAATACTGAACATGTTTTATGGTTGTTGTAATACTTTATTCGAATTGTTGAATAGTACTTGCATGAGTTTAGGCTAAGCGTTTTATTGGACTCAGGAAAGCTAAATTTTGATTAAGTGATGCAGCGTCGTTTCGCAGAGCCTAGTCAGATATGGAGCGAACTGCTTCTATTTTGATTTACTATATAGTTTTATCGGGCTTCCAGAAGTTAGAATCTCAGTTGACCAACGTTGACTCTTATTGTCGCACATTGCGCTAACACACAATCCTTTCAATGGTCCAGCGCATCCTGAGATTTTTGATAGGAAACTAGAATTCTTTAGTGCTGGCTACGGATAGCTATTCGCCATCATGTAAAACTGTCGGATTTGTCTCGACGTAACGTCCTCGTTTTGAAAGGTAGTTACCACTCATTTTCAGGAGGAGTTGTGCTGTTGCCGCCAAAACTTTTCAGCCCTCGCTCAGTTTTAAGGGTTGGTTCTATTTTTAAGCTTTCTCAAAGATCTGACCCCACCGGTTATTATATAATACAACATTAACGATGATTTATATAGAAATGTGACTGCACTGCAGTCACTATACGGTACTGTCACTGCGGTCAAACTCCAGACTCATAGGGTGGATGGTTTTCATGGTCTTAGTCAGTTTTATATAACCAAGTAATTACTTATAAATATGCGCCTGTCCGACAAGCTAAATAACGATCGCTGTGTCTAACTGGTCCAACTGGTAAATGTTTTTTCTTGTAGTCAACAGATGCGTATAAATTTCCCAACAAATTCGGGTTATAGTGTAGCTGTAATAACGGTACGCAGCTGCATGGCGCAACTTCCTAACACCATGCCCGTACGAATCCGGCTATCATAACCTCAAGGATGGACCCTAAATTTTACAATTTTGACACTTTTCTCGATCAGACCCAAGAAGTTATGGAGCTTAGCAAGTCGCAGGCGCGCTTCACGAGGTGTGTTCGGACCCCGGCGATTGGTTGCGCACGTGTATAGTATTTCGGCATGATTACTGAGGTCCCCCAGGGAGGTTGACATCGAAACCTGCTCACAGGTCATAATGTCAAACCGATGTTCCCTGTGCTAGTCTCGAGGAAGTTGTTTTGTCGGCCCTAGTTGAAAGTGAAATTGTGTGCTAGATTACGCTTGACATGTAAATTTGAGGCTCAACTCGATCGGTTACGCGTCGAACACTTCAATTGGTCAGCCTTCGTGGCCCACACATGGTTCCGACAGTCCCTGGAAGTTTGAGGTCGGTTACTGTGGTAGATGAGTTGATAACTGTTAATGTTCGTTTATAACAATGAAATTTCCCTAGTAAATTTTAACGGTGGTTTGAGTGTGACGTTGCCGCGAGGGTTTCCTGTAGACATCTTCGTGGCGTCCTCTCGTACTGTTTCCTTCATTATATCAATACTAATGGTAAACCCGACGCGTCAAGGCTTGAATATTCTCACCCACAAGCCAGGGCGCGCAGAGCCGACCCGTCCAGGTGGACGAACATATTGCGCTGTCAGTCAGGTAACACGGAACACCTTGATCGATTTTCCATATTTTATTCGAGAATGGACACAATACAGGTTAAATGCGATTTCAAGCACGGAAAATTAACCAACATCAGGAGCAAACCGAAGATCATTCCAATGACGTGTTCGCGTGGATGCTACAGATGGGAGATTGGACTGAGTGAGTATGATCCCGTCAAGCCGAATAAGCCAAGTATACCTCCCTAATCCTACAAATTGTGCATGGCATTCCTAGTGTGGTTCACCTACCATCCCGCCGTAGATGCGAGGCCTAGATTGAATTCTACCGGCTAAGGTGCAAGCGACCGACCGATCATGCACGGAAGATAGTCCCTAACCCAACCTTATCGCAGGGTCGGTGTGAAATCATACGTTAGTCGGAGAGCAACACTCCCATATTAACACACTCCCTGCATGAAGGTGGCTATTTCGTATGCCCGGGTACCCAGTGGGCTCGCTTTCTCCCATCGCTCGGGCAATACCAACGAATAACTAACACCCTAGTGATCGAGAACTTTCTCTCCGCCTCCGTGCCTAGTTCCTGGGATTGCTTTGGAATAGTCCTGCGTATGGCTTCAAGACGTGCACACTATAAAGCGATTCTATCGTAAGTAAAGGTTAGACTGCCTCCTCCCCGTCCGCAAATGGTTGGCTTACGGCGATGAAATTAATTATGGCGGTAGAATACACTCTGAACTACGTTATGATTGCCGGAGACTCGATTTTAAACGCTTTGAGGGGTCGCCCCCACTAAAAGTTCCACGGCCATTTTTGTTGGGAGGCGAGCTTGTTTCATCCTTGGCGATCCCCCAGACGACCAATTTTCTCGTCCTAACCGTTCTAACGAGTTATCGTGGCTGCCCTACAGTTGGCTGAATCGTACGCCCTGGAGGCGCGTTTGGCATTCACGTGAGGAGCACTAGACGTGCCCGAAGTTGTCTAACAATTCGACCAATTATGTCTCTTCCTTGGCGAACTTCGATAGCCTTGCCGTTATTTACCTATGTCGCCACGGTCGACCCTCGGGCGATTCGTGGCGTATATCCATGGGCTTCCATGGAATGTTTTCATCTTGTCTTTTGGCTGCAAAATAAAGACCAACACAGCAGCAACAAATCACACGCGGGCTTGAGTGACTGAATCATGGATTAACCGCTTGAATGTTTGTAGCGTAGGTGCTGTGACTGCTTGTTCTGATAGAGAGTTCCAGGGACCAATCACCCGATACGCAAAACCATACCGCCCAACGTCCAACCTCGGGGTCCGTCGATCTACCAGTTTGAGACAATGATCTCGTGCTGATTGATGACCAAATAAGCGATCACCCTCGAAATCAACAAGACCATAGGTTAGGTTAGGTTCGACTCCTTAGCTTTCGTTAGATTTAGGCCTCCATTGGCGGTCCTGTCACGACCACCCCTAACCCATTCTTCGTCCTGCTACTCAATCCTAAATTCTCTGTGTTATTTCCTCTCTCTTGTCTTTCCTTTCCTTTGCTGTTGTCTTGCGCTGTGTCGATGTTGCACTACTGCGCTGCGCTGCCATTGCGTGCGTGCGCTGCCAACACTAGTATTTTTAATATTTTACGAGCGTTGGCGTGACTTATAGGCGAGCGAGCACCTCAGTCATCGTGCCAATGACTGACTATAAGCGAGGAGGCAGAGATATATCGCTATGACTGAAATCAGTAAACTCAAAAAATATGAACCTGTGAATGCCACCTGAAAGCCTTAAGGGCCGTGTTGATAAAAAGAAAGATCAAAACTCAGCGATCAAGTCGCTATTTAAATAATCATCGGTTGTGCTCCCACTCTATCTGAGGCCAAAGTTTTCCTCTGATCGAGTTAAATTTCAGTCGTTGGGGGCGCTTGCCAAACGACATGTTTTGTGCCTATCTCACCCACCTATCAAGGCAAGCTAAAGTTTTGACTGACTATAAGCACTACCATCATTGCAAGGGTTCACGGGTCCAGCTTGGGGGCTGGGGCGTTAACGTTTTATCGTTCGGAACCTTCTAATGAGACGTACTTTACCGAAACAGCCTACAACCCTTTCGAGGTCAATGTCACAACGTGTACTGATACAATAATCCTGGTGTGTGCCCTAGTTTACGAAATTAATTGCATGCACGTACAAAGAATAATAACCATTAAGCCATTATAAAGAATGAATAAAGTCATTATGAAGCATGAATCAACAAAGTATAAGCAAAGCCAGGTTCCACAAACTCAAGTAGTTCTGGTCTTAGAATTTTCTCCGCAATTTCAACCCTGTCGTGCCAGGCTCCATGTAGATCCCTACTAATTGCAACTTTGTCTACTTACCCAGAAGGCATAGCGGGCCAAGAGCGACCCGGGCCCTCGTTCCCTAATTGTGCCTACGTCCGGTCCCAAACGCCGCAAGGGCGCCGGACTTTTCGCTAAGCTGCCAACAACCAATAACTAGATAGCCCAAATACATCAGTCATGCACTTCACCAGAAAGTTCATTAACCGTGGTCATCTCAGGGAAAATTCTGCAGACCTAACACGGGTCATCAAATCATGTAAAGATGTGGATCTATTGTATCCTAAGAGAATAAGTTTTGAGTTCTGCCTAAGACCACGGGAAACCAGTACAACTTCTGCTAGAACACTTCCTTTCGCATGAATCGGAACTCGACCTCGGTAGAAGATTCCAGGAAACACTATACGTAGCCCATCCGGAAAAAATTGGTTTGCCGAAAGGCGGACGCGAAAATCAACTCAACAGGGGCACGGGCGTTAGGCTACCATCGACTATGAAATTTAAGGAGCATCGACTGACATACTACTGATCCCTATCTGCCTTTAATTTGGCCTCGGGAGACTACGTCCACCAAAGCCTCTAGACCGATACGTCCCATAAGCCACCACGACTGAGCCGTTAAATCAACAGCGAAACAGGAAAACCGAGCGAGCTACAATCTACGCGACAACCGCGTAAAAACAATGAATAAAGTAAGCGTCGGAGCCGGTCGGTAGAGTCGACCGAACTCCGCGCTGCCGAAGTCGGACTGATTCCATGAGTCGTGGCGATGCTCGCAACCTCAAGATTTTCGCCTGCATTTAAAGATAGCGATCTTGTCGCCGTCGTTTGCTGCACGCCCACTTTTTTGGATTTAACCCCGATGTCCAATTGGGAATACTTATGGAAGCTTAAAGTTGACAGCTACCGTAATCCGTCGTCGCCCTTAAAGAGAGTCGGCTTCAGTCGAAATCGCCGACATCAAATTTGAACCCTCCGAATAGTCGGAGGTCGAACATCTGTACTCTCGACCAAATTTTTTCCAAGAAGACATGAACTCTAAGGCTCCTATTTCCCGTATGTGCACAGATTTGATCACACTATTAGTGTTGGATGTTCTTTTAATTAGATCCAAATCATCTATCATAAGAACGATATCCTGTTAAAGATTGCTTGACTCATTAGCAGTGAAATTCGGGACACATAATTTCCCACAACCCCTCCAATCCAGGTCAAACTTACAACCTGTTCTTCTTTTGGGATTACTCAACCGTCTCCCCGTTGCATGGAGCAATCAAGTTGCGTCGATCGTAATGACCGGAAGGCAAGCAAACACCTATCCTCCTAGTAATCCTCAAAGGCATCACGATCAATCTGATAAGCTGACGAAATGGCGTGTTATATCCTGTTTATGTATCAACCCAGCACCATATGCTGCTGCCTGTTACTGCCCTCTTAGTCGCCTCGACATGCCGACCAGCTAAATGAGATATAAAGAACGACAAGCAAGCATGAGGACATGTGGGTACGTCCGACAAACCGCCTTGTCACGATTTCCAGATCACAAAACCAGCCTTAAGGCGTCCCAGGGGGCGTGGGTCATCGGACGGGGAACCAACGGGGGTCAGGGACGGGGCACCTAACCGGGGACCGACACCCTCGGCCGAACCTCCCGTGGGCCCCTACCGATTTTTCAGTCGCGACACTCCACCCGTACTTATATACGTATATGTTATATACTTATAAAACTATAAAATTTTACAAAATTATATATATAAAATATATACATAAATATATATAAATATATGTGTCGTTCTCGTTCTTTGTTGTTTCTTTTTTGGGCGTCCTCGTCGACGTTTCCGGCCTCTTTCATTAATTCGACGAGGATACGACAACGTCGACCGTGTCATGAGTTCATGGCGGAAACAGCAACGCGGCGAAGACAACAAACGACGACCGAAAGGTCAGTGGAGGAGATAGCGAACGCGGAAAGAAAACAACAAAAACAAAAGAAGAAACGAGAGGGACGCGGGAGAGGGTAGGGGCAAGGGTTCCCAGGGGCATATCTGCGGATAAGGGTCAAATTCGGCCTCAGGACGCAGAACGGGCTCTAGCGATATCAAACACTTGGGGGGTAGACGTAATGTTGGGACTAGAGCCACCGGGGTCTGTTTACATACTTTAGTATAGGGGATTTTGGCGGCTCTCCCGCCCTAACGGCTGGGCAGAACGAAGCCCGCAGAGCACCGTTGGGGTCGCCACGATCAGGTGAGTCGTAAGATGCCAAAATGGAGGGGATACGTGATGATGTGTAAGATTCCGGTCGGCGATCCTGCAATAAAAGGAAGGACCAGTTACCATGGCGCTATCAAGCGATTTTGGGCGCTGATGGCGTGAAGCGGGAGTTTCAGCGGCCGTCCTCTGGCGGATCAAGAGGTACAGTCAAACCCGTCGGTGTGTTTCGGTTGTCCGGTGACACATGTTGTTAGGTAAGATAGCCGTTCCTATTGAGAGTGGCCAGGTTCGCAGAAGCAAGCGGTCCCGAAAGCGACGGTTCAACGAAACCGGTTGGAACCACTGACCAGACATGGAGGTTTCGGGCATTGTGGTTGATAAAAACAGGTACAAATTAGGGAATTCGGCCGATGGGACCAGAAAAGACCCAGGAGGCGTTGAAGTCAGCTAAATATCTACATACATATGCATACACATACGTATATATTTATATACATACATACATACATACACATAAATACGCATAACCCCAGCCATTCCCAGCAACCAAACTCAGCTTAACTAGCATTGTTGGTTCAATTCCGACGTGTTTCACTGCTTGATGTCACGGTTAGATTTGCATGCGATTTGACGTATTTTAGTCTCATCGGACAGCGCGTAAAATCCTCCATCAAAAGGTCCTCGGGGCGGTTGCCCGAAATCTGAACCGGTAAGCGGCTACGGGCCGAAAACAGGCACGCCAACCGTTGTTTCCGAATACTCGAAAACTACCGTACCCTCGATCTAGGCTAGATTAAGCTTATAGTTTTTCATTGTTGCCCCGACCATGGCGACGTGTATTACGCGCGACCATGGTTACGTGTATTGTCCAGCCTAAGTAAAGTTAATACTTTTGGCCCTGATCATTAGCGGACCAATTCGTTTAACCCGAATTATCGATGGCCTCCTATTCCCGGACGGTCTTTATTTTGAAACTGCAATGGTGGCTGGTTGAGTTCCGAAATCGTTCCATATACGTAACATCCCGACGATGTGATAGGTTGCCCAACTTATGATCTATTTCAGTCATACAATCGGTCGTCCTACGTAAAGTTACCCCCAAAAATGCTCCCGTAGGAGCCCATACCAACACGTAAAACACAGCATAAAATAAAGTTAGAGCAAACATGCAATGGCAAGCTATAATACGGACCCAAATACGCGTACTAAATATTAATAAGCGGAATGTTAATAAGCACAAAATGTTAACAAGCAAAGCAACGTTACCAATACGACCATGGCACCATTCAACACAACACCAATCCTTACAGAGTTCTAGTTTCCGTAACTTTATACGGGTACGCTGACGTACCATGTGAGAACCAATGTCTCGTGATCTTGTTCAGTTTGGGGGATGTATTTAGGTAGTTTTAGCACCAAAATCCCGCCAAAGCACGTAACGGGCCGGCACGGTCCTGTTACAATAAATCTGTTGACATATATTGCTGTTGGTTGTAACTACCACACAGTGGTTCTTGTTGGTCGCTATGGTAGTCTGTATTTTGAAGGTAAGATTAACATTACCAACATTAAGTGCAAGAGTAAATTTATGTTTGATTTTATTGACCTTTTTCTTCTAAATTAATGGTGGATAGAAAGGCCACTGCGGTCGTCATACTAATGCTGATAGTTTCCGTATATTTTGCTTTTTATTAAAATACAAATAATACATTGGGTTTTTGTTTTGCTGTTTAATATTTTATCATCTTTTATTCCGACCTAGTTTGTGCGTTACTGTGATTGTTGGTTATTTATATTTTGTCATGTAAACGTTAATAAACGCATACATATTTATTTAGTATGATTATTAAACTGTTCATGGATTTCAATCGTAAAAATGAACTTTACAATAATTAAAATTTACGCTACCCTGCGCAGATGAAAGTATTTACTCTTACATTGTATGTTTGCACCAACAACTCCAGTGCTTTATTTCTAAGGCTGTAAATGAATATAAACCATGCGACCACTTACTGAGTCACTTAACGGTAGCTCATAATTGATGTAGGGGTCTTTTCGGTTATACCCCAGCCGGAATTTCGTCAATTTTGAAAATACAAATAAAATTTTGGTACCATTCGATTCAGCTCAATGAGCTGGTTCAGAAAATACCCATCTTATCACATTCCTGGCAAAATTTCTTTCGATTTTTTGATGTCCCAATGGTACCCCATTGCGACACCAAAATTTTTTTCTTCGGAATATGGTCTTGATGGGCACCGTTCGAGTCAGCCAGCTTGACGAGAGAAATCGAGTGGTGTGTAATTTATTGAAACCCGTTGTTACAAAGTTATGATGGCCCAAATAACCCTGATGGGCTGTATGTTATAATGTTATAAAAACAGCTCAGAGCGGGGGGTTCGGGGGGCGGCAGCCCTCCGACTTAGACTTAGGTTTAGTGTATGTCTCATATAAAGACCTTAGCTTAGGCTTAGTATACCCAGAATGGGATGGCCTGCATTTTATTTCTGGCCCTCGTTTGATTAGGGGAACAGTAATCATAGGAACACTTTGCATAGCTCAAACTGCGACAGTGCTTGAATTTAACAACCCATATAAATTTGGAACGTAATGATATGCATAACTG
The DNA here is from genome assembly GCA_030248225.1 of Trileptium ribeirensis. Lineage (NCBI taxonomy): Eukaryota > Metazoa > Nematoda > Enoplea > Enoplida > Thoracostomopsidae > Trileptium > Trileptium ribeirensis. The sequence goes on along the minus strand of JASANE010022705.1, from coordinate 16,310 downwards.
ACACTCAAGAGATTATTTTAGTCCGCTAACATTTGCAATGAACAAGCAAAACAGCTCCTGGGATCCTGGGAGTAGCGTTCCCATCGATACTCTGACTTTTTTATAGAGCCAAATGCAATAGATAAACAATGTGTTTAGTCTTCAATGTTCGTTTTGAGTCGGGTTATATAGATTTGAACTGAAAGATATTAATGGAAATCGTATGAGGCGGATTTGTGAGAGTTTGTAATATCTAATCGGGGATATTACAGCAAAAATGCTTGCAGTTATTAAGCTAAATATACATCAGTGAATGCACTATGTAGGTATATCATCACTCAAAACAATTCAGCCCGTGTCGGTGTTTAATTTAATTTCATTGTAAAATGGTTTCTGTGTTCAATAATATATATTGTGTGAATCGTTGTACACCGAAATGTCTTCGAACATCAGCTGGCTTTAATAGCGTGTAAAGTTGTAATTTTACTGGTAATGTCCTATTAGTCGAAGTTTTGAAAACTTGAATTCGAAACCTATTGTCCGGGAGCTGAACATGACCATTGTGTTAACTTGACATCACTCCCTAGGCCTGGCCCAAAAATTTAAAAACGTTTTGACAGTAACGGTTTAACAGCATTATGTATTGTCATTTATTTCGTTTTATGTATGTGTATATCTGATTTCACCTCTCCCGATGTTCCGATGAAGGCCAACTCTTTGTAGCTTGGGCGTTGTAAAACGCAGGGTTCCCGCGCAACAGGAAAACAGTGAAAACTGATATTTTTACAGGGAATTTTGTCATTTTGCAACAGGGAAAAGGTTGTGAATTTTTAAATCAAATTTAACTAGCATTTTTAGGAGAAATTCACGGTTTAACTAGGTTTAATTTTTTTGTTTTAGGTTCCATTTATTCCTGAACCTGCTTTAACACTTCGGCTCATGCATCTCCGAACATCAAAATGTTTATATTAATTATATAACTTTAACTGAAAATCAGAAATCGCGGTTTATTCGATGTAAAATTCGCCTTAAATTGGGCTTCTTACATAATGCTCAAGAATTCAGTACGTACGTCTGGCGTACCGAGTGCTCTTATAGTGTTTCCTCTAGTCGCAAACCCCGATTTAACCTCAGTTAGAAACCAGGGATTTTGGGCTCTGGAGACAGGGAAAATGGTACTCTGAATTCCGCGGGAACCCTGAAAACGTTATTGTGCTTTCCAACGTGGTATACACATTTAATAAAAAACGTCTCGCCTGTAAGGGTCCTAGTACAGCTAAGCGCAGGGGTTTCATGTGCTGCAGCCCCAGGCTTAATGACTTTAGCCTAATCTTATTATATCGGGAACGGAATTGCATGGGTTTTGCTGGCATCGCCCCCTCAAGGGTACATTGAGCATGTAAAGTATGTTTGTTGTGGAATAGTAGGATTTTATGCTTGGCACGGTTTGAGCTTTGTTCATCAAAGTATATATCTTAAAATAAATTATTATGAAATAAAGTTGCGTTATTGCTTGCTGTGAGCATTTGGACGCAATTAACATGGGATATTTATTCTTCCCTGTTTCTGCGCAATATATATATTTAATATTTTTAATATTCGCGTCGACAGAGTAGATGAATAAGTGGAATAGGATGAGTAGTAGCGAAATAGACACTTTTGCACCATGCACAGCCATATAATCCCAAATGAAGAAATCAAGTGCAATTGAACGTTGCTAACAGGTTATAAATTGATCTGTAAGCATACACAATATTTTGATACTCAAAAAGAAATGGATATAATTTTTTAGCTCAACTGGCTCATTTATTGCTGCTCGAACAAGGATGTGCAACGGACATGTGGAAGAAAGTATTGTAAATCGGTTTTTGTATCAACATTAGGTGCAAACAAATTATTTCAATACTATTTTTTGGTTGATTAAATTTGAAAAACCGTTTCTGCCAAAAAATATTTCAAGGAATTTTATTTCAATTTTTGAATTGTAAATTATTTACAAGTGTTAAAGTCTATAGCTTGATGCAGTGCTAGGACTCAGGTTAATAACATTAGTTGTACATATATATGGGAAAATCCTAGTTCTCGGGGGGAAATCAATTGTTTATGTTAAGCCAATCTGAACTTTTTGTATGTTTTTAAATACGCCAGTGGGTTTGCGGAAATGCAACTAGTAGCCCTAGTTTATATCTGCCCTTTGGCTCGGACAAACGCCGATCTCTTGGAGTCGCACCCACCTACGCCAAAGGGGTGTGGAAAAATTTTGGAAATGGGTACAAAAACGGGACAAGATTGGCAAAAATTCGAAAAAAAATTTAAAAATTTATCCTCCCGCCGATCGGCTAATTACCTCTGGAGCTGCTGAAGGGCCCTCTATCTCCCCGTAGCGTCTCAGACCTAACAGCATTGATGGTTATAAGCACCCCGTCGTTTGGAACTTTGGTTCTCTTGTAACCTACACCGCACAGCACAAACAGCGTGAGTCAAACTGATACTATATACCCGAAGGTGAGGGTTTATCCGACACCGTCTATCAAATTCTGTTCTGATTAGGGTGTGTTCGCTACTGTTGTTTCTTTTGATAACAGGGTCACTGACACGTCAATCTATAGCACACGTAGTATGGCTGAATATAGATGTAACTGCAGCGGTCCGGACCGGTCCACCCTTAATTTTGAAAAAAATTGAATAAATGAAAATGATTCCGTGCACTAAGGAAAATATTGTGGAATAGGAAACACAATTTACCATCAGTAATTGTTAATTCGAACTGATTTTAGTCCAAAGCATGAACCTCCAACACTTGATATACCTGCATTCGGCGCAACCTTAAAATGGAAGGGAACTTGATTGGTTTAGTGTTGGATTTATAATAAGCTATTTGTCGATGGTTCGTTGTAATTTTGGCTTAAATGGTTTTCGTTACCTTAAGGTAACTTGAAATGTTAATGGCGGTTGGTGTGTTCTGGCATTGGAAAAATATGGCAAGTTATCTTGCTTCAAAGTTATTCTTTTTTCCCCGATTGGCTAAATGAATATGCTAGAAAGTTTGAACGGTGTTCCCACGTTCAAATTCATCATAAATGCTTTCAAAATTTTATCAAAAAAGTTTGACGTGTAACCATACTTTTAGCTACGATGCAGAAATTTTCAGGGCTGCTGTTACAAACTTCTCTTTTAACAGAATAAGTACTCCGGACTATAAAATTTACCCAAAAGCTTTACTTTTCTGTACCCGAGCTTGCTTTCATATATGGATGTCATTGCTGTCCTTAAAAGGTAGGCTCAATAACGTTTTAAGTTTGATTTAAGCTTTCACTGCGATTTATTTTAGAAATGACAAATATATCTTCGAAGCAAATTCTTGATGCGTATTCTCTTATTAAGCCTCACATTCATCGTACGCCTGTCTTGACGAGCGCCTACTTTGATAATAAAACAGGCCGATCGATTTACTTCAAGGCGGAAAATTTCCAGAAGACTGGATCTTTTAAAGTTCGCGGCGCCTTGTATGCAGTACGGTATAAACGTTTTGTAGAGGGCGTGTTCTTTGCGTATGATCGGATTCGCACACCTTCATTTATATAGGGGAGGGTGTTCACAATGTAGCCGATCCGATCCAGTGGAGCAATCACAATTTTATCAAATCCGTGCCAGTCTTATGATGTGGTGGGAAAGAATACATGGTATACAGTAGGTGCAGAATTTTGTAATATTAAATCAGATTGGGTGCAGTTTGACCACAAATCGGATCAAACGCAATGCGAACACGGCCTACGTTTTGCGAGACTCATAATCTTTTGTATAAACCAGGATCTCAATCTGCTTATAATAGATGATTGATATATGCATTATATATAAACTATATATATACGTGTACCAATCATCTGCTTATATAGAATAGATGATTGATATTTTATATACTAATATTTTATATTTTTATATATTTTATTGATTCCTTATGTATTAATACAAGGCAACAATGCTACGATTTAACATCTGAAACGCACATGCTTCCTTGTAAAATTTGGAACAAGTATTGAACAATTTAATGTTCACTACGCGATCGTGCGATTAATTTTAATGCAAATGCTGCTGCAGCTACACAAGGGTCTTTCGAAACTATAACCGTTAGAATAGCCACAAAAAGATATGATGACTGCGAAAATATTAGTTGCATTTAGCGTCTTGTTTTATGTAGTACCATAGAAAATTATATAGATTACGGAGATTATGGATTATCTGCGAGTTTTGGGGTTAAAAAATTTAAACATGACAATCTTTAACATCAGATTAAGATTTAACATCAAATTTAACATAGTATACGCAGCGCCATTATATATGACTCATGAACAGATAATTATGTTGCATAATGAAATCTGAAAAAATAAACGATGGTTTTTATGACACTGTATGCAGTACTTAATTATAGCGTTGACAAATTTATTGTTCTGCTCCAGATTTTTTATGTTAAGACATTTGAATTTATAAATTTCGTATTTAATAAAAAACCCGAATTTGCAGTAGCAAAATTTAGCTTACACTTCCGTTTACTTAGGTGTGCATCTATGCTAAAATAACCGTCGTCATATGTTTTTGTTGCTATTGTACCGGTTAGTTTTGATAAAACCTTGTGTAGCAGCAGCACTTGTATTAAAATGTATTTTGAAATGCGTAGTGAACAAATTATTGAATTGTTCAAACCTTGTTCCAAAAATTTGCATGAATAAATATATGCGTTTTAAATGTTGCGTTGTAGCATTTTATCTTGTATATACTATTCTTTTTATATGGTCACGAGATACACTTCAGATCCGGACAGGGTTAAATTAGTGTGACAAAATAATGATGAGGCTTCAATACAACTGCGAATTTGGGCTCTAGGCTTGGCTTAACTTTAGAACCGGGTCTACCATGATATCTGAAGACCCGAGCCAGAGCTTAAAATGTGTTTGAGAGAGTTTAGAGTCTAGTGTATCGGAAAAATCATGGTTTGGGTTTTAAAAGATCTTTTCTAAAAAACGATTATTATAATAGCAAGTTATGTTACTGCGCAATAGTCTGCCAGAAGCAAGAACAGCGGAAAATATATCGGTTTGTCTCTTAAAAGTTCTAAAGCAACTATATAGCTTTTGACGGTTTGCATAATTATGTTCTGTCTAAATATCAAGGAGTCGCAGAATTTAATTGTTGGGAACCTGAGAGCTGATTCTAGCTTGTTATTGGAAGAGTTAGTCGAATACTGTTTACAAATAGCCGAGTCGAGCAAGAACTTGAAAAACATGGGTCTTTACCACCTATAATAATTACTATCCAGTAAACGTTAAGGCAGTGTCGTTCCCTGGATATCTTTGTGGAGGGATCCCGAGGCTTCCGCGCCGATCCATCTTCCTAGTCGCCACACCCTCCCGTGCGCTCCGTTTATGCAGTAAATATGTATGCCGGATAGGACGAAATAATAAAAATAAATAACCAATGTCGTCTGTTTCCGATACTGATCATCAAATTTTACTTCTTAAAAAGCGACTCTTTACTTCTTAAACTTTTCTTATATCTCCAAATGAAAGTAAGCGTTTGTTTTCAAAAAATTTAGAAACCTTCGTTAAAAATACACCAGTATTGGCATAAAACATATGATAAGGACGCTACCGTGTCCCTATAAATTACTTTTTGTGCTCACCCTGGTTGTATGCAGACATTAACTCAGCAATAAAACCACGCTCCTTTTTTGAGCTTCACGGCAAATGTTTACGTGGGCATTGTAGCATAGCAGGCTATATCTTGAAAATGGCCATGGACGACAAGCCATTACTCATAGGTAAAAGTTGCCAAACGATAGAAATTTAGCAAAATGTAGTTTATTATTTATTAGTGCATATATTTATCTCATCTTTGTTATAAGATAGATTATCCTGTGTAACTTCTAGCTCCTATATACAGTGCTAATCGCAATTTTTATTGCAACACCTATAACTCGAGAACGGACGAGCATAATTTGCTAATTTTTTACCATTTAATGCAGTCATTGAATGGCACAAACAAGTAAACTTATTTACATGTATATATTTTTGTTTGCCACTTAGGGGATGAATCAAGTCCTTTTTTAGGACAAAATCATTTCCGAGTAAAATGTTACTGTCTGCAACCTCATATGAGGCAAAGATAATGGTTTAAAAATTTTGAAATTTCGTGTCATAAACCACTTATAATACTTATATATACTCATACTTATAACTATATAAACTGAATAACGTCTTCATGCGACAGTCATTTGAAAATCGCATATTTTAGAAAAAACCTTGCTATCTGAGCTTCTTCAATATATAGCTTCGGATTTTGGTTGAAACATTCATAAAACTTGTACCATGTTGATGAAAATCCTTTAACAACAACTTATTCTCCAGGGAAAAACGTGTGGTTTTGGCTATATGTAGTATAAGGTTTGCTGTTATAATCTACGCGTGAAAATAGTTGTTTTAGTTAAAATTGTAAATTATGCTGCATGTATCCCAACCCGGAATACATATGCAGCAGATGGCTTTGTAATTCTTCATTCTATAAGTGAAATTACTAAGCCAAATCTCGCATTTTAAATCTAAAATTACATATATTTTGTCTTTCAATGAATGAATCTGTGCGCCATAAGTTTCAATACGGCACGATTATAGATCATATATTGTTCGCAAAAATGTGTGATAAAATGTTCAAAAATTTTCGTGTTTGTCGATTGTTGTATATAGTAAGTCCCAGTCCCTGAATTTCCCAGTCTAACTTTACATAGACGAGTATAGTAAACATTTGTGTGGCAAACATTTGTGGTCAAAATTTTGCATACTAAGATACACATACTTCGACAATCTAACCGAAAACGGTTCTGTTATTTAAAGGAAAGACTTATTGAAAATTCATTTTATTGCAGGTGCACAAACTAAAACAATCTGATCCATCTCTTTCTGGAGTGGTGAGTAGATTGAACTTATATCAATACTATTTGCTTTATGTCTGCTACAAATACAAACAGTTCAGTTGAAAGCATGGAGCGTTGTTGCATATAATGCTATATTTTACATACTGTGAAAATATGCTTCTGGCGGGACATGCGGTATAAAAGAAATATCGAATTTTGTGCATATGTTCGTATCTTTTTGTTAATATACCGCCATCAATTCTTGCAATTTGACGTTTTAATTGAAAATGGAAATTCATCACGTTATAATCATTCAGTTTAGGTTGGATACTTTGGTATAGCCCAGCATAAGATGGAAATTCATAAATTGTGATCATATGTTAATGGATTACGATGGTATTCGGGTTAGCTTTGGCATTTTCCATTTGTTAACCAGTGACTTAGCAAAACAAATTGCCGTGCTACAAACTTTTCAATAACAGGTTTCGGCCTGCTTGCCATGTGATTTTAACGGCCTCGCAGGCATTAGGAATGATCAAGTGTAAATAAGCGGGCGTTAACATACCAATCCTTAGTATCTGATGTTAGGCAGAAAATTTTCAGTCTCGTTTCTTGTGAAAACGCAAAATTCCAAATACGTTTGTACATCTTAAGTGATTTTAGATTACACACAGTAGTGGGAATCACGGAGCTGCTCTTGCGTATGCTGCCCGAACGTTTAATTTACCTTGTACCGTCGTTTGCCCATCCACCGCACCGTCGGCAAAAGGTTTGTCAGGAATTCCTAGTGGGTTCCAATGGTTAGCTAGTAATCTATTTATAGTAGAAGTAACCGTTTTAGGCTTTTTGTCAGGCTGATTAATTTCAGTTGTCACTAAGGCATAAAATCGTAGTCTCAACTATGATAATTTCTACCGGTTGGTTATTGGCTTAGCATTCAAACTGGATTGTCTCAGAAAAGGATTGCACTATATTGGATTGTGTAATACCACAATGTAAATACCAAAATTATATAAATTAGTATCATTTTCTAAAGATGTAAGAAGCCCTTATAAATAGCTTTTTGGAAGGCCAGAGATTCTGCCATGTACCTAAAAAGTAGGAGTCAATTATTTCGGTCAAAAGTTGGACTGCTAATGACGTCGTTCCCGGTAATAATGTTTCGTTGTAGGTTATTGCTTAGGTTTGGGAATGTGCCGGCGATACGGCAAAGAATAAATATCACAATATTTTCCATAGTTAATCTGAAAACTTCACAGTTCATTTGTCACAAGATATTTGCTTGGGATGAAGGAAAACTCGTTGGGTATGTCTTCTTGCATTTTATGTAAAATTGACATGTAAAATTAATCATTTCCCTAAAATTATTTACAGGTTATTAAGTCCCTGTCCCAGAGCCACAGTTTTTTTTACTATTCACAAAAATATGGTGATTTTTAGGATCAAGTTATCAATTTATAATGTTTGATTTTGGATAATATGCATAAGATGTTTCATATTAATGTGTTGGATAAATGCATACAATTTTAAGTTATCATAATTGCTTGAGATTTGGAACTGTGAAGGTTGATATTTAGAACATAATTTAGTATCAAAATTTCAAACAACGGGTTGTATATTCCAAATTTGGTTTTGCGATAAAGATTTATAATAGCTTGATAGCGTTTTGGTTTTTAGTCAATGACGTAATGTTGTAGCCGGGCAGTTGTGTCCATGGTCAATGTTAAAATATTTAAATATTTCAAGTGTCCGCAATTCGGTCATACGGGGCCACTATTCAAATGTGTGAACCAACAATGACAGACAGGTATGTATCTATGTCAGATGACGGATGGTAGAAGCGTTGCTAAGACCGTGGAGCTAGGACTTTCATGCGCGAGAATTTCAAAACTACCCATAAATAATGTGTTTTTTTCAAGTATACAATTAAAATTAAAAACTTTGAGGTTCACATTGAGGGTTACTCAAAAGTAATTCAACAGCAGAATATAAATGCATAGTGCGAACTCATCGTATACCTACTTTACAGTGGTTGTATGGGGCAGTGGTTAGAGCGTAGGTATCACAATCACAAGATAACGCGTTCGAGCCCTCATGTGTATATGAACACTATGGACAAGAGACTAAGGCCACGTTGCTTCAGGCTGCCTATTTGGAAAATGTGTACGAGCTTGCTTGGAAGATAAACAGATTCCGAAAGAGAACATGTATCACTTCGTGGTTTGGGGTTCGACAACTCTGGCTGTTTTGCCAAAAAACGGGAGAGCAGCAACCGTACCAGAAGTACAACTTGGGGACTTTAATACCCTTAATACATACTTTACAGGTTGAAATATTGTTTATGATTTTCTTCAGACCGTTCGTGAGCTTACACATATCATGAAAGATTAGCGATCACATTAAAATATTTTTTGCATCTTGTTATCGAATTTATTAATGGAGAATGAGATGATCGAATGTCAATATTATAGTGGAATTTAATTTAGCTGACGTGCTTCAAATTTAAATTCAAATAAAAAGCGGAGGTGTGATGCAATCGCTTTCAAATGTTGGTTTGTTAATTATTAATTGTTGCTTTCAATTAATGTTGCTTTCAATTGTTGGTTTGTTAATTTCATCGAATTTTGTCAAAAGCTAGCAGCAAAATTGATTGATTCAGAGTATACATTTGCAAAATTAGATATCTTCTATGCGTCATTTTGTAAGAAACGTGGATTAGGGCAAAACCCATAATCAGAATTGGTAATCACTAAATTATAAGACCATCACCAATCTTTCAGATTTAGTACAGATTTGGTTCAGATTTTGAGCCAAAAATGTGAATGCGTGAACGTGTTATAGCACATCAGTGATGCGTAGATTGGATGGTAAAACATACGGGGTTCTAAGTAACGGTAGACAATACAACTGGCATGTATTATTTTCTAAATGTTATAGTAAATTTTTTAGGCAAATTGCTAAAACACCGAAAATTGAGCAAGCATTGGACTGATGCTGCACAGCCACTGCCGGATATAGATATTTTCGGCGGGGTGAGGGGGAGGCTCTGAGCTAGGACCATTCCTCATCAATAAGTTGGTTTAACGCCTTATATTTTTTATTTTATCGCATTTGTAACAACCCGGCTCAGGTCCGGGGAGGGTGGACCCGTGCCCCCGCAGGATTTGCGAGTATGTACAGCCATTGGCATCATACAGAGTCTAGATATATACCACAATTTTTTCTTATGCTGTCGGTTGGCCTGTATTCAAAGACGTATAAAAATAATTCTGCAAATGAAAAAGTGTGTTACAATAATTTATGTAATAGAACGTGAAGTCTCTGACCTTCAAAGCTAGCTTGGTGTATGTTTTGTATAGTTTATGGTACTCGTAATATTCGAGTAACGGTACAGATTTGCGCTATAATGGAGATATTTGTTCTAAATAGGTCTCTCAATAGTTCTTACTTTTACTGTAAGCAGGAAATGCTGGGACTCATTTGTTTAGAACAATGAAATTAAATTAAAAAATTTGTTCTTAATAAAAAGCCATAATAAAAATATTATATATAAAAGGTATCAACGATAAATTTTATTGGGCTTGTGATGTTCTAGCAGCGAACGTACGGCGACATAGTTTCACATGCTAATGGTTACCATTTGAAACCAGTTACACAAAGTGAATTAATGTTTTTAAATACCCGGATGTTTGCCGATATTAAATGTAGTGCTACACGTATTGTCTACCGTTTTTTGCGTGTAACGGATTGATATATATCATAGGCGTCAAATGTTCTTCGACTTAGGGCAGGCAGATTGTATGCGGGTGTAGACATCATCTCCTCTCGTGACATTTTCGCGAATTTTACAGAATTTTTGTCGATTTTGCACCAAAAATTGTCCACATTTTTAGCTTCATCTGTTGTCCAATCAAGCGTTATATATACACAATAATCTAGTTCCAACGCTGCCAAACAAAGGAAGGCTAACTCAGGAAATTACACTGTGAAACGTAAGTAGTACACAATTTCAGTAAAAATATTTTCATCTTCACCCGGCAAGAGTTTGTAGCAAAACAAAGCTAGGTAGATGCCTGTAGCAGCTAAAATATTCAGAAATCTGCGGTATATCTTTGAATTGAACCGGTCCAACTTGATCTACATAATAAAGTATGGATTATTAAGGCACTTAGCTATAAGCTTGGCTAATATAAATTGCTCGAAGTACCAGCCAGTGCGCTTGTACACTTTGTAATCAGTCTAAATTGGAGTAAAGTAACATATGTCCAAAGCAGCCAGAAACTCCGTTCTTGGCAACGAACTATTTGTATTGAAACTGTGCGAGCAGTATCAGTTTGTCTCATTTGTAGCATTCTCATCTGAAAATCATCATCATCTAACTGGGGCACTGGTTGCCCAACGCTAACCTGAACAATGTGTCTGGCCAGCGATCAGAAAATTATAGTGTACCTTTTTATTTTCTTTTATAAGCTTATAAACCAATAATTTCAAGGTTTCTATGGAATAAATTGTAACGAACGTATGTCAACTAAAGGGAGGCGATTGGAGATAAAGCAAACTTGTCTAGTCTATATTTTATACTTTACAAGAACATTCAGTTTGACGCAGTTTACGCAAGCCTGTACCGCGGCAGGCTTTTTTCAGCTGGGGGTGCAAAAAACAGACATCTTGATCGATAAATATATTTTAGCTTCTTCAGCCTCTTCAAAGTCCCATAGAGGTAATAATGTCATAGCAATATATTAAGTTGAATGTAAAATTTATTTTAATGTATTTTAAATCCACAGCCCTTCATTTCGTCTTTCATCTGTTTTACTATGTATAAACTTCGAAGACCAGGTTAGGGTTTAAATGGACGGTTCCGGTTATTCTCTGATATATATTGGTTTAATGGACAAACGCTTCTAACTAACTAATTAAACACAACTAGGTGTTCACTAAGACTTTTGGGGTAACAGTCTCAGCGCGATATCTAATTACGTCAAGCAACCATTTCCAAGTTGTATTTGATGACAGCTGAATTACCCTAAATTTTCCAAAAGGACAAGCTTTTGTTTACAAAGGTTGTTCCTGTGATATTTCTTTTGCAAACCTTCTAACTAATGGTGTATGTTCTATGTTTGTTCGAACCAATTTGTACCGAGCAATGCCGAGTTGCAAATAACACCAACTCAACCTCCAAGGTGTTGGTCTAAAATGCGGGTTTTTGGCAATGTCATTGTCTCATAAAGTGCTTATTTGGTTTATATCATTAGTACCGTTAAGTTGGTTTATTCCACGTATCATGGAAAAGTTTTAATGCCTTATGTCTAAATCTTACTAGGTAATAATAGACAATAACATCTTAACCCGAAGTTATTTTCCCCTAGTTAATTGTTTTGTTAAACCCGTCTTGCTAACAAAATAAAATACAGGCAAATAGTTTTCCTTTTTTTGTGCTTTTTTATGAACGCATTAGTAAAAATGGCAATGGTAAAAAAATAAAAAGCAATTCTCCCAGATCTCTGGTTATACGTGTTTTAATATACATATATTGGTGTTTTAGTACTGTATATTGCAGCTAGGCAACAGGATAATCTATCTTAGGATAAATTTATTGACTAATAAGTATAGAAAACTACAGTTTACCGAATTTCTGTTGTTTGGTAACGGTTATCTGCCAGTAACTGCCTGTCGTCGATGGGCATTTTCAAGGCATACGTGCTATACTATAATGTTCAGGTTAATTGCTGCCGTAAAGCTCAAAAAGAGATCATAGTTTTATTGGTGAATTAATGTCTGCATAAATCTAAGGCAAACACCCAACGGTAACGACTAGCATATAACATCACATACATGTTGTGACTTTAGCGTGCAGCTTTGATAGTAAGGCTAATTGACATTTGGCTAATCTAGGTCATTGTCCTTGACAAGGTTCATTCAAAATATGATTAGCTTATGTGTTTGTAGCTTCTTTGCTGCAGCTGATGGAACCCTGTCGTAAGGAGAAATCCGTGCATACGCTAGAGCACATGATCTATACTACATCACTGGAAGATCACAATACAGATTTTCTTTCAAGCTTTACTTGAATTTGAAAAATATGTTTTAAACATACAAAAATGTATTATTCTCAACAATCTTGGAGGATGAAACGCAGGGTGCTCGTGGGGATGAGATTTCCATCCCCACCCCATCCCCATCAAAAGTCAACGGGGATCCCTATCCCCGCCAATTCGAATTCCCGCCGATCCCCGTGGGAGTTTTTATACCTTTTCATTGAGTCAGTGTCAGACTTTTAGAATAGAAAGCCAGGGTATTGAAAATAATTATACATATTTAGAATCAACTCAGTGGTGTAGGTCGGAGATTTTTAGAGTTTTGTGAACCATGGCGACGTGCTGCCTGCAAGTTAAGTGAAGTTCATGAATCTACAGAACATATTTTCCCTCCTTATGTGGTGGAGAACTCACTGAATTCAGAGATTGGAGAAGTATGAGCTTCTGAAGCGGGCCGCTCTGTTCTCTCTTTCAATCTATCATTCTCTGGGCGGGAATATGGTGGAAATGAAGTAGTTTATCAGCAATAACCGCAACATTAGTACAATAAATCCTTCCATGTGCATAATGAAGGAAACTCTGCTATGGTCCACCGTGGGCGAACCCACGGACGCCCCATCGCCATAGGGGCCACGCCCGATAGCTGCGCAGATTACAGCCACGGGCCCCAGTTTCCCTGTCAGATACGAAAACTCTCTGACATTTTGGGAGTTACTGGGGGCTAGATACATCCTCTCTAGCTTCAGCGCATGATACAGACAGCTCTCATGCTCATTAAGTCTCATACTAGATACTTTGGCTCATGTACATCAAGTATTGCAAGAAGCTGGATCACCTGACCAGAGACTTTGATGTCACGAATGAGGAGGTGAAACATTACGCTAGAGGAGTTCCAGCTCTGGATACGGATACGGAGGAAGATATATACTGATGAGGATTTTGCAACGTAACTGGTGGGTTTGGAAAGAGCCGGAGAGATGTGTTAGGTAAAGGGTTAAGTATCCGGTTCAATTTAGCAATCAAACAAGGACCCATCTACGGCCAATGAAGATAATAAGCTAGTTAGTACGCAGCATCATACTAGAGAGCTAAAGTATCTTGTATGAGACTTAATTAGCATGAGAGCTGTCTGTATCATGCACCGAAGCTAGAGAGCAAGTATCTAGTCCCCAGTAATTCCCAAAATGTCAGAGGGTTTTCGTATCTGACAGGGAGACTGGGGCCCGTGGCTGTACTCTGCTCAGCTATCGGGTGTGGTCCCTGCGGCGATGGGGCGTTTGTGGGTTCGCCCACCGTGGACCATAGCAGAGATCATTACACAAGAGATTCCACCCTCTTCACAGTTTTCAGTAGTGAGTTTGGTTCATAGGCGTAGCCAGGATTCCGGGTTAGGGGACCACGCCCCTCGAGGATATATGGCCTACAAGATCCGCAAAATTGGTAAATTTGGGTTATAAAAGTGAGACAATTGGCCCGCAGGTCCGATTTCAGGTCAAAAATGTTCATTTTGGGCCATTGTAGAATAACAGAATCTCAAGAAATCCGCACGAAGCTCGGAAAATTTTTTGCATGGCGTTATAACGGTGGAAAAATTTTCATAGGTCGGGTCGGTTGGGGGCAATGGCCCTCCTGGCTACGACTTTGGTTTGATTGCGTACAAGCTGCAGCAAGATGACGACCAGCAGAACCAGTTGCCTTGACACGATCATATTCAGCATAACAAACAACCGTAGAAAAATCCCCACCGCGGGGTGGGGATCCCCACGACATCAAAATTAATTCCCACCCCACCCCATTCCTGATAAACGTCCTTGATATTTTGTGATTTCATGGCGTCCACAAAACGGATTTAAATTATTTACGCTTTCCACAGACATAAGCCCGAACATTTTCTTATAGGGAAAAATCGCTGTATACTTTCAGATTTGCTATAAGTTTAGCTCCATGTGTACTAAACAGGTTTTCAGTTGTATGTTTTGCCTACCGCCATTTTCGTAGATTGGGATGAAATAATTTTTGTGTTGTATAAGAAAATTAACTGCCGTCAAAGATCGGATTGAAGGAAACGATGAAATTGGTTTTTATATTTCTCAATTTGTTCACGGCGTTTAGATAAAAACACCATAAAAACATCATCGTAAAAATGATTACGAATTGATTTGAGCCCAACTTTTTGATGCGTAGTAAATTTATGCAACCATTTATAAGGTTTTATTCCGTGGTTTTTTTGCCTGGTCACACTGCGAGTGACAGCTTCCATGTACCACGGTGACTCAATTATTTTACAGAATCGAAACTTGCAATCGGCTCATGAATGATAAAGCTATGAAACTGGTGCATCCGCATGACGACTGTGATATTATGACCGGTCAGGTTAGCATCTATTGGTTATTTGTTGCTCAAAAATTTACTAGTTGCTCTACTGGCCTTAGTTTGCATGGTCAGTGATACTGATTGCATTACAATCAGTGAAGCCTGAGATTTACAACTGCAAGTTATAGATATTATACAGATAATGGGTGAAAATTTGAATACTATATGTGTGAAAAGAGGGGTAGGTAGGTGTTGCCACTAGGGTTCGGCTCACTAGTCTTTGTTTACCATCCCCCTCAAAAGACGCACAGAAAATATTTAACAAAACTAAAAAAATTTTAAGGCAAGATTGGAAAAAATTATGAGAAATCCGTACGGAGCTGCGGGAAAATCTTTGGTTATGCTACAGTGGTCCATAACCCGCTTCGTATCCCGTGCCCCGCCGATACTATATACCTGTTCTGCGGCACGGAATTTGAACAGCTATGGTTATATATGCTGAAAAAAATTGACCCAAGGTAGTTTAGCCGTAAGTTTCAAAACAATTTAACTAAATTTGCGCATATAATGGTATGAATAAAGGGGTTGTTCGGTTGCTGCTTGCCAACTTGAACATATATACGGCAATACGGGGTATTTTTTACGTGCGGAAAGATTATTGTATCACAATAAAAATGAATTCTCAACTCTAATCATTTCAAGGAGTTATAAATGATGTAATAAAATTACTGTGTTTTATACCCAGTTCAAAGCGTAACCTATAGTCATTTCCGCTCCTAAAAATGACAGTGGTCAATAGTTTTAGCCCTTGCGCCGCCCCAGACACATACGTACCAATATTGGCTTAAAATAATGAACCCAATATGATTCTAATGTTGAATTATTCAATAAGACCATCGTTTATCCTGATTCTGCACTAAAAACTCAATATCAAAATTTCGAAAATTTAATTTTGGATGACGGTTTAAACTGAATCTTAAAGTTGGAAAACGGCTGCTCTGACAAAAAAATTGCGTAGTTGAACTAAAATTTAATTGTAAAAAGGATGTAGCTCTGTGAATGGATTCTGCATGATA
>JASANE010022704.1:0-17614 GCA_030248225.1 Trileptium ribeirensis | reverse complement strand
TATTGCTCGCCGCTAAATTAACCTTCCTCCGCTGGAGACTGGCCACCCTGAGCCCTCGGACTGCTAGCATTTATCTATGGAATTAGTATAAGATGGTCCATACAAAGGACTCAAGTTTAACTTAAGGCTCAGCATTAGGTTTATGATATCCAGGTCGGGCGCGAAATGTGAAATATTTTTCAGCTCCCTGTAGAGGTTTTCTTCCCCAGAGCCTCGAACCTCCTGGAATATCTATGCTCCCCCCAGCCTCGGGGTTCAGTATGAGGAATGACGTACATTTGGCAACTTCTAATATTGATCTGGACAAGTATCATTTTACCACACAGCCCCGTAACATGAAGGGGAGGTCCTCCGGAGGGCGTTGATTTCATCTAAGGGAACCTCCCCGAACCCCCACCGACTATACAGGACCCGGAAGTGCTCCGGGGAGCTGGTATCGGTGAGGAGGGAAAACTAACCCGGCGAGATGCGCAACCTGTCAAAATATTTGATGCTCCACTTGCCGAGGGCGCCGGCTTCGGGGTATGGGACAGAGGGGCAAACTGCTTTTCAGGGGCCTCCCCCCTGCCGCTAGATAGATAACACTTATGAGCATCTAATCATTTTACTAATGGACCTAAAACTTACTTATCACCAATCTCAGCATTGGAGTATAAATATTTTATAGTTATGATCCTTTACGGATTTCAAAATTTCCAGTGAACAAAATATTTTATTGCCTTTTTGAAGTGTTTGCTGCATTCTACTATGTCGTAGACATTTTCAATACATATAATACGAAAATATTTGATTTGAGTGTGGTAACGGTTAGTTACGGTTATATATCTCGTGGTACAATCACCGGCTACAAAAAAGCCATACCAATCAGAGGGTAACAATCTATATACAGTTTGTGCCGATTCGATATACTAAACCTAACCCAATGCTCTTACATGAGTCTCATGTTAAGCCTAAGGCTGAATCTCGAACCCTCCAGCACTAATATGGTCTGTTTAAATATATATATAGTTTTACGCCCCCTTCTTTTTCCGTTCGGTCAGTCGTACTATTAGGTAGGTAGGGACGTCAAACGTTATATGACGAATTTTAACATAGGCGCCAATGTGAATATATCTGGAGGATAAATTTCCGGAGTTAGTGTTACCATACTTAGCTTCGGACGCAGGCTGTTGGAGCTCGCGTAGTCGGCCCCGAATATCGTTTTCCCTCAGCCCCGCTTAAGTAGTAGTCGCCCAGAGCGACCGGCGTCTAGGAGCATTTTCCGAAGCACTCTAGGGCCCTTGCTTGCTACGCCCTATAGCTGAAACAATCGCTAATATTGAGCTAAGGCAGGGATAACCGCCCCTAGCTCACGCACACGCGTGAAGCCGCATGCTCCGTCCGTTTTTCCCCAATTTTCAACGTCTTGCGCCCCCTACTGCACTGAATTGAATCGACTACCTCGGGCTGTTGTTAGGCCTTCCGTCACACTCCGGGAATACTCGTCCCCGTATGAGCCTTGATTATTACAATAAACGTTGCATTTTTTCACCTTGTGTTCAGACTCATTTCGTACCGAGACGATAGGGACTTGCGTTTTTCTATGGTTTGTCCGTTCGGACGAGCAGGCCCTGTTCGCCCTGGCTTGTGTGCGAGAATGTCGCAAGCCCTGACGAGCATGGCCTTCCATCAAATTTATTTCACTCCTCGCTGGAATCGAAGAGTAGAATCTCAGAAATACAGTCAAAAATTTAACCCGCCATTGGCGATAATTTGAGAATTTCAATAGGGAATTTTGAATGCTTTCATCGAAATAGAATTTGTTGGAAAGTACAGGCCACGCCATTGATCATCCTACGCCAACATCTCAGGGCTTGTCTCGGAACCCTGTGGGGGCCACTTAGGTCAATGCTCTACACGGAGCGTATCGCGATCTTAACTAGGTAAATCGTCTTGAGCTTCAAATTTTTAAGGGAATTTTTCACATTCTATCTCAAAACTTACTACGCTAAAATAGAACTTAACAACTTCCGTTGAGTCTAAGATAGGGAATAGCGGCTAGGAAGCTCCATGACCTGCGAGCAGGTGTCGGCGCCAGCCTCCTGGGGGACCTCAGAAATCTGACCGGATACTAGACACGTGCGCAACCCTTCGGGCGGGGTCCGAACACACCCCTGGTTAAGCGCGCCTGCGGCCTGCTAAGCTGCGTAGCTTTTTGGGTCTGACCAACAAAAGGTTCAAAATTTAGTATTTACGTATCCCCACCCTTGAGGTTACGATAGCCGGGGTCGTATGGGCATGGTGTTAGGAAGTTGCGTCATGCAGCTTCGTCACCGGTTATTACACATAAACAACATTAGTTGCGTATTAAAAACCACTTGCTGTACGTGAAACAACTGTATGATTACAATGCCTAAATTAATACTTCAGTATGTTTCTTTATGTATAAAAATCGAAACTTCCTACTTTAAGGAAAGATATCGGCAACGGATAGACAGTTTATTACATTTTATTACTCTCTGCGAAAACATGCTTTTGTATCAAATGTTTCCTACAACACTATAAGGAAGCCATTAACTTCTGCATTCGCTGCTGACAACAACATATATTAATTTAAAAGTATATTATTACTCAAATTTCCAAATCTTACCAAAACTACATCCGTTTATGGTATCGATATAAATGGTTTTAGTTGTTTATTTATAGCAACCAGGGTTGGTTGAATTGCAGCCTTGAAGAGTTAATTTATATATTTATACATACATCTGTAAGTTAGTGTATCTGGCCTTTAACTAATATATCAGTAAAAATATTGTGTTCTACTATTGAAAAAATTGTTCATATGGCAGTATAAAGAGACCCGCGGGCGTGTAAGCACTCTCAATATTATTATAAAACCAACATACCATAAGGACTCGTATGTCACGTCCCATTTGCCGGTTTCTTCGTAATCATCGCTTCTTTTGATATAATTAATTTTAGTCTGAAGCCTGATGTGTGCCCAAAGTTTAAAATGATCTGCGTAAAGCCTGAAAGAACAAACTATGTATATATGATCGTTCTGAATAACAAAAGCAGCCAATTTGCGTCGTAGTATTCTTAGCAGTTGGCCTTAGATTTAAAAGCTGTTTTGGCATTCGCTGCAAGAGTTACGAATCCAAAAGCATAAAGTCTTAAGAAAACACTCGTTCCTGTAGTTCCAATGTCAGATGAAATTTGAGGGCTAATTTTGAGATATTCTAAAAGTTGATTGCAACTGAGCTTTTTAGGAATCAATGCACTTATCGCCACAGAAATGAATTTTCAGTCAGTACTGAAATTTAATGTTTTATACGTTTTGGAGCACAAGTAAAGCTAGTGGGCGTAAAACTATATATATCTTTAAACAGACCATATTAGTGCTGGAGGGTTCGAGATTCAGCCTTAGGCTTAACATGAGACTCATGTAAGAGCATTGGGTTAGGTTTAGTATATCGAATCGGCACAAACTGTATATAGATTGTTACCCTCTGATTGGTATGGCTTTTTTGTAGCCGGTGATTGTACCACGAGATATATAACCGTAACTAACCGTTACCACACTCAAATCAAATATTTTCGTATTATATGTATTGAAAATGTCTACGACATAGTAGAATGCAGCAAACACTTCAAAAAGGCAATAAAATATTTTGTTCACTGGAAATTTTGAAATCCGTAAAGGATCATAACTATAAAATATTTATACTCCAATGCTGAGATTGGTGATAAGTAAGTTTTAGGTCCATTAGTAAAATGATTAGATGCTCATAAGTGTTATCTCCTAAGGCGGCAGAGGCCCCTGAAAAGCAGTTTGCCCCTGCTGTCCCATACCCCGAGAGCCCGGCGCCCTCATGGGACATTGGATCTTGAGCAGGTACGGCATAAGTGTCGCAGATTTCAGTATTTCCTTCCCCTCCTCACCGATACCAGCTCCCCAGACCGGTTACGGGGTATATAGTCGGTGGGGGCAGGTCCTCGGGGGAGGTCCTCAAGTGAATAGACACCCTCCGGAGGACCTCCTTCATGTTACATTGTATGGTAAAATGATACTTGTCCAGATCAATATTAGAAGTTGCCAAATGTACGTCGTTCCTCATACATGCTGAAGCTCCGAGGTTTCTGGGGGGAGCATCGGCACGCGGGAGCTTATCTCAGGAGGTTTAAAGGCTATCGGGAAGAAAACCTCTACAGGGAGCTGAAAAATGTTAGCATTTACACCGACCTGGATATAGTAAACCTAATGCTGAGCCTTAAGTTAAACTTGAGTCCTTTGTATGGACCATCTTATACTAATTCCATAGATAAATGCTAGCAGTCCGAGGGCTCAGGGGTGGCCAGTCTCGGCGGAGGAAGGTTAATTTAGCGGCGGGGGGGGGTTGAAGTCCTTGGGGAAGTCCTTGAGGGTGTGCTGAAAAACGTTGGCTACCTTCGACCACACCCCCGAGAAACGCCTTTATTTTTGCCAAATTTACCTAAAATATTGCCAATTTTCACCCTATTTTTGCCAGTTTTCACCCTTTATTTGCCAAAATTTTCCCCGCTTTCGGCGCCAAGTGTTGGCTGTGGAGGAACGGTGCAGCAAGGGGAAGACGTAGGGTAATAGCACAGAAGGTAGACCAACCTCACGGGGGGGTCCGACGCCTCAGGGGCTGCTCCCTGAAACCTACTTCCGCATGTACGGCCTACGGCTAACTCTGGGGCATCCGCCTCCGAACGACCAGCAACTAAGCTGTTATTCTTTAAAGTATATCAAGCACGTCTCTCAGCTTAACTTCTGGGCCCTGTTTGAGTGGTATCGTAATTTTAAATTATATAAGACTTGTTGAATTCGTTACTTTATGACCTGACTAACCTTAAGTATTCAAAGACCTGAGAATGATGCATAAAGCTGTAAAAATGACTTGGCGGTGGAAAATCACTGAAAGCCATAACTTCCTTGCTTGTGTTGATTGACGTTGTTTTCATAACAGATCCTTCACCTGCAAATATCAACCTGTCACCAGTTTGTTTGCGGATTTGTGGCACAACTACTTGTAGTAGCAGTATAAATGTTTGTGTGATTTCATTGCTCAAAGGCAGTTTTCAGCTTTTCAGTTTATGTTTGACGACTAACAATAACGTGTAAGCCAGTGTTGGGCAACTGGCTCAATAATATTCGCCCGCAATAATATCTTTTAGGTATTGTCGCAGAACCGCCGGTCATTAATAATTTTTTTCTGTCGTTAACGGTAGTGAAAGTAGAATTTTCGATCAAATGGTAAAGAAGAATACTAAATTCGTATCGTGCGTTTGGTAATAAAATAAGCGCCTTGGCGGTGAACCCTCCATTGGCCGTCGCCCAGCTGTCGAGCTGTCGGTGGCCCGTTAAGCCGTAGGCAGTAGAATGCCTGCCGGCAGGCCGTTTCATTTCAGACATTAGTGTAGGTACTAATTTTATTTTGACTCCCGGTCAGACATTTACCAGAGTGATCATGGTTAATATCAAAATTTTTGCATTTTCAGAACTATTTTATAACGACAACATTCTGTACCATAGCTTGTGCAAACAATGCTAAACCGAAAGCTGTTACAAACAATCGATATAAATATGGTGGTAACTGCAAAATACTTACCCAACAATAGAGCAATCTGAACTGTCAAAAGCACATCCGTGCAGAGGTTTTCCGGAATGGATAGCATAAAACACAAAATCGGTGTTTCACAAATAAATAAGTCTGAACGTTATCTTACAGAGAAACTTGCTCAAACATGTTAAGGGAGAATTTGCTGGACACCTTCGAACAGGGCCGGCGTTAGGGCCCATCTTATCCCTGAATTTTGGGGGCTCGCGCGCAATATTATCAAGGGGAAAACCTTTCATTTAAAGCTGCTAGTTGGGCCTTTAAATAGGTGGTCCACGAAAGTGGGTTAATCTCCGCGTCATACAACAATGCCAGTGGCAAGAATTTGAATATTACGAAGCTAAATGCAGAAGGATAGCTTAACAAGTTCATTAATTATGCACTTCCAATGCATCTGATATAGGTTTAACAATTGGTGGCTACTAGGATCTGAAAATATCTTCTGAGTTCGAAGGCGCAGGCCTAGTGGCAATGAAAAAGCGTCCGAATTTCGCGGGTGCGTGTGACGTATTGAATCCGCGTTTAATAGTTTATTCTTACTATCCGATCCTACCATATTATGTGTATTTCGTACGCGTCTATTGCGGAAAATGTTCCGTGGGAAACATTGCGTCATCTTAGTCACCTCGTTTATGTATTACGCGCCGCGCATTTGTTGTTGTATAATGCGTAATGTAGGTTGCGTCACACGTGTATACGTTTAATGTAACTTGTGCGACATATGTATATGTTTTAGTATGCTGTATAAACTATTTATTATAAGTGCTTGAGTGTTGGTTTATTTATTTACATTTCTTATAATATGTGAGATATGTATGTAGTGGCGTGTGAATTGCGATTGTTTGTACGATGTCGTATATTGTGTAATGTAAAACTTTATTGTTTTGAAATTGTAAAATTCTCAACATGCTAGGATTACAAAAATATAATTGTATAATTTTGGTCGTAACAGGCAGGGGGGTGGTTTGGGCATATGGAGATTTTAATGCCAAACACCATAGGGCACGGTGTAGATTGTTCACACCAAATTTGGCTTCAATTGACCCACCCTTTAAGAAGTTGCGGACCTCATCCCCTCTGTTATTTCTGTACTTGATTCAATAATAATGTATTTAATTCTTGAAAATTATAACTTTAAGAAAGCGTAAAACAATTTAAAACTTTACAATTTGTGTGCCGGGGCTATAGTTTGCTTACTTATAGGATTTGAGTGTAAGCCCTGGGTGCCTTAACTGTTACACTTACATTAGCGGATATGTAAGTGTGTTTCTGCTGAATTTTCTTGAAAATCTTAAAATTTATTTTGATTTATGGATTCTGAGAATTTCTTAAAAAGGGGTTCTCGAACGCAAAAATTTATGTTAGAGGGCGAATGTAACAATTCTAAGAATTCGCAACCGGGTTGGCAGCGATTATATTAAAAATTATCGGGTTAGAGAGATTTGAGAACTAGGTTTCTTTTGAGTTCCAAGAAATCGGGTTTAGAAAGTTTATTTAAGCGGTTGCGCAGTTAGATCAGGGCCTCAGTCGGCCTCAGAAGCTGCGCAATCAGGGTGAGTACGGTTCAGCCGTTTATTTGTTATTGTGTGAGAAGTTTTAGCTGGTGTATTGTAGAAAATAAACGATATTATCTGTTATAAGTGGTGGCACATTAAGACCTTAGGAGTAAGCTCGTAAAATAACATAGCCATTGTTGCTCCCATTACAGTCCCTGCTGTTAGTTGTGTGTAATCTACGGTGGTTCTAAACACCCCTAGTACCACGTAGGTTATATACGTGAGGGCTCAACAATTTTTGCTCCCGCATTCATCAGCTCAGAGGCGAGATATGGGCTGCGGAACTAATGTACTCACACGGTCAGATTTGGCAAATAACACATAGAATTCCACCTTGTCGAAATATGAATCGAAATTCTTAGCACCCGAACATCGGCACTACTTTTGCTATTGTACAAAAAAATTGCCGAAATCTATTTACTTGAAGATGATATATGACTAACGGACAGCGACATACAAAACAAAAGAAATCTTCACCATTTTATTCCTTTAGCTCAGTGCAAACTGTGATCGTTTAGCTTCATTTTTATATTTTAAGGTTTCTAAATACAAAAATTGATATTCGAGCCTGTTTTATAGCGTGTAATATAATTAACAAAGTAACCTGGTAGTTTTGAAATTGTTTCTTTGTAGCACCACAGACCACCAATAGTATCTGACTGTTCGAAACAAACAGGTTCCAAGATGCCGCATTCAAGACAGCTTTTCACCGAGCACAACCCCGAAACGCCGGCTCCAATAATGGCAACGCGTCGCTTTGTAGCTGACGTCATAATTTGTCCGATGGTTGTGATTTGGAATCGGGCGTTATCCTGTTCTAAATTTATCTTTATATATTCGTTACGATTCTAGTATCAAATTCAAAATAATATGGTTCTACAATAAAGTTGATCACATAGTTGTTGTTTCAATCCTAGGCTGTTGTGAAAAATTTCAGCTCTTTTCTTATTGTCATTGTCACTGAAAGCATTACTTTTCAGGAACTGATCCGAAAATCATGGTGGTCTATATTCAAGCCTTTCTATTACACCGAAAAGCAAAAGGGAGACAACAACAGTATTTAGCCTTAACTGTACCAATGGATAAGCGAAGAATTTTTTTGAACAACGCCAAAGCTTTCAGGTAAGCTCTATGTACTAAAGGTTCCCAAAATAGATAACCGCACTTGCAGCTTGTTGTTCCGGAAAAATTAACCTATTCGCTTTCCCGCATTTGATCACTGTAGGACGATTTTTAAGTAATCTATATTCTTACCTTAAAAAAGCTTATTCTTAAATATGAAATTTTGCTCGGTTTCAGCGGATTTATAAATTTGCTGCTTTA
Source organism: Trileptium ribeirensis (assembly GCA_030248225.1). Classification (NCBI taxonomy): domain Eukaryota; kingdom Metazoa; phylum Nematoda; class Enoplea; order Enoplida; family Thoracostomopsidae; genus Trileptium; species Trileptium ribeirensis. The sequence goes on along the minus strand of JASANE010022704.1, from coordinate 9,114 downwards.
TTCACAATTTTGACAAGTTGTGCTCTATGAAATCATAGCTACGTTTTATTTCAGCTTCAGTCCGATGAATATGTTTTTGGTGATATACGTCACAGCAGAAATAAACTCTGGGACAGAATTAAATGCAAAACATATTTCTAAGACTACGGCGTAAACGGGGGTCTTCACTCGGAGTAGACTTTGTAGACCTTGCTTAAAAGTAATATCGAGAATGGATCATGAGCCATTTAAACAATCGAAAGCTTGTAGCTTAGAAATTTTATGTTACAACATATAAAAATTCATCGCTATATGGAACATTACATTGATAAAGTTTTAATTTTAATGAAACACATTTGTGCGGTTTTCAAAATCCCAATTTTCGCTATAAATATTGTCGGCCAAAGACATTTTTAGAGCGCCATTTTCAGTTGAGAACCAGACTTCAGTAGTTTGACTTGACAGTGCACAGGCTCACAAAATACGAAAACAACATTACAGCCTATCGGTTTACAAAATTTGTAAAAATGTTCTACTATTATTAGTAACACACCTGTTATGTGAGAAAAGTGAATCTACCTAGACGGATTTCAAATAGCTTGGTCGATCTAGATTTCAACTTTTCAGAGCAGTGGCTGATTTTTCCACATAACTGCTGACCATAACAACGTAAATATAGGTATTCTTGTAAAAAAATTACTGACCCAATCTCTTAAATATTCTTATGAAGTATTATCCTGTTTTTACATCGAGTCTGTCGACTCGCCCATATCGGTATCTTGAGAGATAATAAACATTTAACTGACAAATCATTATGACGAAGATTAGTTTTGTTGTACGTTGCTCCTTTTTGAAGAGTAGTGAGTAAAAAATAAGAAGCACGTTTAACCTTGTGCAGAAGAGTAAACAACTCTATGCCTAAAACCTTCAACGACGTAAAGAACCAATGTGTCATACTCACAGTTTCATAAACAAAATTATCGTTTAGTGATAATCAGAATCGGATTTTAGTACAACAACGCCAAACGAATGAATCGACATATATGATATTAAAACGAAGGTATGCATGAAATGGCACACCATTATTCACTGCGTTTTAGGACTATAGTGTTGTGTCTGCAAATTGTCCGGACAGTCTTGAAAAATTTGTTGCATCGGTGAGAATAGCTATAACAATAAATATATCGCTATTGCTCGCCAATTGATTATCCACTAAGGACACCCTGAACACTTCATGGTTCTAAGCACCAGGCAGGTGCATTGCTAGACAACACTATTAGCCATAGAAGATTCATATGTTTCCGAGATAGATAGAAAAGACGTTCAGAGAAACATGTGTACATTTGTACGCGCCTTTAGTTTGAATATACCATTATGATATTTCAGTCTGACCCGGATGTATGGCTGAAGCAGCTCTGGAAGCCATGTCGGCACTATATCATTGACTTCTAGGAGCACAGCGGTATGATGGCTTGCACCAAACATTTATATGTTGCAAATGCGGGAAAATCGCATCTCTGGCGATCTCGCAGACGAACGATTCGTATAGTAGTTGTGCTGCCACTGATCATTGACATCAGTCTCGCTGAAGTGAACATAAATATTTACTATACGTTGGAAAGCAGACTTAGCCAGTTCGACGAAGTGTTAGACCGGGGTACGTAATAATACACGCAAGACGTCCAAACAACGGCACACGTACAAACTTACAGCACAGTTCACATTGAGTTAACACAACGCTTCGCAATGCATTGGACCTAAATAGGTCAAACACGTTAGTAATATTCGCAGCATAATTCAATACGTAAATTAAACGGCGCAGGTGGTAGATCCACACACTTTAATGTTATAAAATTGGATAACAAATACCTACAATTGACAGTGTTTTTGATGCGAAGACAGTTTTGTAAACAGACAAGTATAAAATCAACAATATAGTATGAAATAAATATAGAAGGTAGGAGGATGCAGATACAGACAGTACATAACAACGTACACTTTATATACAAATCTTCACGTTCACAGAAGGAAGTGCAAGTTAACTACAGAAATGTTGACAAAAGTTAGGATTTACATTATAATAATACTAATTTTAGTATATACTAGAATAAAATGCAATGGATGTATCGATCGCGTATAAATTTTTCTATTCTGATTGAAAAAAATGGAGTTTGTAGAGAAATAGAACACAAGATGTATTGCAAAAAAAGGTACAATTGTAGCTCGTGAGGTTTAATCATTTGATATTTAACACCATGTGCTTGTAAAAAATGGGCAATGTTCCGTCAAAAAAACTGAAACCTACTAAAACTGACAAATAGTTTTAGTATTTTAACAAATTGCTGTATCAACGGTCGACATATTGCAGCCGTTTTTAGTTTAATCTTTTTGAAAGCATGTTCTGGTAGAATGTTTGGTTAAACTAGGCTTTTTCATACTAAAAATAATCAATTCGACATGTGTTTAGCCGCGCAGGTATAGTGCAATATAATCCTAGACGCAGAATTTTGTGTGTCTCAATATCTGAAAATTCATTGGTGGCAAACCACTAGAACTCGGTACGTGATGGCACCCTCCGCATTCTTAATAGTCTAAAGTAATAGAAAATAATTGACCATTTAGTGTCGGCTACGTCGTTAAAATTTGCAAATCGCTTAAAGAACTACGTCTTAAATCATTATCACTTGACCATTACATATATATTTAGTTATTACTTACCGAAGTATTAAGATCCCGACCCGCAGTTTTAGAGGTCACTTGATGTGGTTTCGTAACTTATTTCAGTGGATAAGGTATGTTAATGTTTTGATTGATGTTTTGATGTGTGTTTTATTATATAGTAAATGTAACGCTTATTTGACAGTATATTTCCTCTTTGAATATTATTAGTAAATGACAATTTACTGTTCGTTTTCAGTTTCTCCGTACATAATGAAACCGTTAACCGAAATGATTTACGTTGTTAAGTTGCTGTGAATATCTATATTCTCAACAAATTTTAAAGCTTTATACCTCGAAACTGAGTCATAGCACAGGAGTTGAACTTTGATGTTTGTAGAGAGATTAAAATTTGTTCTAAAAATGGTATTTTGTAATTTGAGCGATATTATGCCAAAAAGGCTAAACTTTAAGTTACAATAAAATATGAAATGTTGTTAATTTTGACAGTTTTAATAACTTTATGGATTGCCAGCTTGGCCATTATTTTCTATCTATTGTATTGAAATGCATAAAACTGTTAAGTAATAAATAAAAACAGAAAGTGAGCTGTGGGCCGTACTTTTCCTTAGATATGCCTTATTTAGGCGAACACAATTTCGAAATCTTTCGAAAGCCTTAAAATTTACAAGCTAAAATGAGAGGTTTATTATCGAATTTTATTTTTGGCAGAAATCTCTGGCTTTCATATTTTATAATATAAAACTTAGTGACCTAAATATGCTAATTTTGATCTTTCTCTTTCAAAGTCTATGAAAGTGAGCCGTTATCGGTGCATAAAGCAATCCAAGTATGTAAAGAAAGATTCAGCTTCCCTGGGTGCATTCAACTTCCATAGTGAGATCATCATATAAAAGTCTCAGTTCTGAAGATCATCAGTTAAGAAAATTTAGACACTCAATGTAGTTCACATCTGTAGGTTGCTACAAAAAATGCTATTGTTAAATAAAGCAGTACTGCAATTATTTAATACAAACATGGCACATAAAGCTATGCAACTGAAGCACATTCATGCGCGAGGCGAATATAGCATTTCAAAGCAAAAATTTAAGTGCTGACCTGTAGAAACTATTACTATCATATTAGCATCGGAATTGGCTTCAGTCTGATTTTTTAAGCAGTTTGTCTTGAATTTCATTACAGAACAAATTGTCACACCTTACATCTTATTATGCGGTGTTCACGTTATAATATCCCAATGTTTGGAAGCTATGTACCCCACACAGTGTCAGGTACAATGTCGACAAAAGGGTGTCTTAAACACTTCTATGTTTTTTATAAATTTTTTCAAAGGTAGCTAGCTAAGGGTATTGACACTTTCGACGATGTCAAGCGCACTGTGTCTTCTTGCACTTCTATTGATAGCGTGCAGCATTTTTTCATCAACGTTCATGTGGCCTATATACAAACATCGAAAATTTAAAAAACTACACACCACAGTTGACTAATATATAGCTACAGACTGTGTCCGTTACATTTAATTCGCGCCAAATTGGTAGCTAAGGGGGTGTGTCGTACAGCCTCAGACATTGATATACAGTGTGGGTGTCACCCCGTTTGTCCATATGGTAGAACCGCGACCACAGGGGGACAAAAGCTCTAAACAGTGGGGACATTATAGCGTGAACACAGCATTACACACAACCGAAGTGGTCGAACCCACAGGCTGAACTCTTCTAATAGTTTTCCTAACTCGAAGCTTAAAATCTGGCATTTGGTTGATGTTATTTTCAGTCGCTTCGCTTCAGGCCATATTACGACTAGGTTTGCTAGTCTGTGCATACCGAATGCACCGCCAGTTAAGCTATTTTAGGTACCTACGTTAATTAATGCACTGTTTGCTTGCAATTGCTTGGTAATTTATAGCCCAGTGTAGCTAAAATCCTGTTGTTAACATTTACTTCGAAGGATTTTTGAAAAATATAATATTCAAGACACTTAACAGTGGAGAAGCAAGTGCATCTGGGTCCTATGGGCAAGCAAAATTTTGCGCGCCCTATTCAATGATTTTGCGATTCCTACTAAATGAATTATTTTACGCACCCTATTATATTTTGCATTTCAAATTTTGTATTCTGTCATTCCAAATTTTCGGCAAAATTTAGACAACCGCTGTTAAAAGAATTCTGCGTGAAAAAATAATTTTACGTTTCACAATTTTGAATTTTATTTTCTTGCTTGCTGTATTTTACCGTTGGGTGCTGTAATAACGCAGCAGCCTTCGGGCACCCCTCTGACCTCTCAGAGGGGGCACATGCCCCCACTACACCCAGTCGGTGCGCCCATGACGCTTAAATAAATTAATTATGCTACTGTTGCCTGTTTAGATACTATGAGATGCAAACTCTTGAGCAACTCTTCAAGCACGAGCTAGCAATGGCTGCTGCATTCATTATAGTGATTGCACTAAACTTGGAAATGCCGTAACCAAATAATATTTTGATTAGAACAACGCCATTTTCGACGTCAACGCAAAGAATATTAGAGCACAGTTTAATTCCGAATGAAATGCCAGTTATGTGGCTGCATAACATCTTCACTGTTCTGTGGTCATCTAATGGACCTGTACTCCATCTTGTTTAATCGTTATATCCCGTATATTTATACGAGCGATTATATAAAATGTAGGTGTTTAACTATAAATAGCAGTAGACTCAGTGCTATTTATAGTTAAACACCTACATTTCATATAATTGTCTATATTTCGTTTTCGTGTCGCAAGATGAAAATATCAAAGATAAATGGAGAATGATAGTGCGTGGCGCTAAATTGGGGGCTCTGGATTCCGTAACAACCTTATAGCTATATTTACAAATGCGTAAGGCAGTAAAAATGTAGTGTTATATTGTAAGTCTTATGTAGTAATGCTATATCGTTGAATGAAATTGTATAGGTAACGGCTACAAGGCTGATTTGTTCGAGCAGTTTATGTTGATTTTGCCTAATGAAACATGAAAGGAAATGACAAACTAGTCTAGCGTAGGTATAAATCATTATTATGTAACGTATTCGTTAAAATATAATTTCAGATATTTTGCAATTGCAAAAATTTAGTGTATTTTGATAACCACAATTTCGAGTCTACCACACCACATAAAATTACGCAACGTTTTAGTAAACTAATTATTGTATCGCTCAGTATTATATTCTATCTTCTTAGTCATCATAACAACCATTTTTCACCACCATAACATAGGATTGTGGTATATTACAAATTTGATAGATACTTGTGTTTTCGATACACAGTACATAGTATATAGCTAGCTGTGCTACATTACTACATTCGTACACTGTTCTAAACATGTGGCATACCAGACTGTTTCAATATAAATATGAACTGCCCATACGTTCAAAATGCTTCCGCCTTTTGTCAGTCTATGCATAATTTGGTTAGGTCGGATTGAGTTGCCCAATATCGATACTGGAAACCTCTACAAAACTATTGTGAAGAACAGATTGCGAGTAACAACACTAACAAAAACAAGGCGTTGATCTGTTATAATTTGAATATGCAAATCTTACATCAGGAAAAGCTGTATTTTAAACTGCAACTTCACCAGCATCTGTGGTTGAGTTTTATTCGTCATTTTATTCATTTTCACTTGTCATTTTCAGTTTGGACATCTTGTAATCTAACACACGTTATTTGCTAGTAAAGATTTATGGCCGTCGCATTCAGTGCGTAACAATCCCACATTGGACACACAACTTTGCGATCTGGAGTCTGCACATAATTTCTTAACGCAGCTACAGCTGTATGCACGCCCGCTCCGTGACCTCGCATGGGAGATGTGCAATATCTCACTACACTAGCGTATATTATAAAAACAAAATTTTAACAAATAGGAAATATTCAATTTTACATGAAAAAACACAGTTTTACCTTAAATCATGGTGTTTCGTAACCAGTCTACCACGAAAACAGCTTGAGGGCAATATCAAATTTTACACGCAAGAATAAATTTCTGTCCTTTCGGCCTCATTCTTGGAAATTTTACGTGTGGTACCACAAATTAGGCTCTGTCGGAGAGAGCATTTAAACCAGAAATTTATAACACAAATATATATGCACCAGAAACGGAGAGAAAGCAAATCTTTTTAAACTACACTGGGACGACTCCGTTCTATGAATTTGGAAATAGATGGTACTCGGTAGACGGAATACGGGTGTCTGACGCATGGTTAGCCCGGCATGCATGTAACCGTAGCGTGAATTTTTCATTTTTATATATTGTGTTCATGTAATCATGTTTCTATACCGATTATGGAAGTTGAATTTCGTGCCGAATTAATCCTGTCGAGGAATCGCTAGATATTTTGGTATTTTAACATGTTTTCAGTAAAAGTCATATGGAATATTTTTAGGGACCAAACTGTGTCCCTGGCAAAAATGCATGCCGAAGCCGAGCGCGGTACCACGATCTATTAGTGCGGTGCTTACGTTATGAAACGCCCGCCGTGTGGAAGATTCTTCCCAGTGTGGTCATGGTGTATCGTACTCGTTAGTATATACTATTCAGCTCAAGTAATAGTTACGCGGACACCATGTATATTATTACACTATGGTGTCAACGACACCCTATATTTGAAGCTGTTTAAAAAAGGCCGAAAAAATAGCAAAGTGAAATTTCAAATTACATACGCTAATTGATTGCATCCATGAACCAAGCCGTTTAAAACTTTGCATATAAACTGCTTGGACACAACCTTCACTGTATAAACTCCATACAACGGAAATAACAACAAGGAATCTTCCCAAACGATCTTCATCACCACTAGCTAAAAGTTTATGGTGTCCATGACACCTTACATAAATCCTGATGGTGTCCGCAACACCATATATGACTGCTTGGAATACAGTGTTGACGTTCTGGACACTATATCGTTAACAGTGTTACGCAGGCTGTACGTGGACATGACTTCCACGTGGTGGACAATTTATAACGTAAACGCCGCATAATTCAGTCAAGATTCGATCCCGATCACAATTTTGTTGTTGCCATTCCATAATATATTTATATTTTTGGACATTCCCTTGCCGCTGTTATTTATGTCCCGTAGGACTTTTTTCTGAATCATTACATGCCAAATCGGGTCCACCTCTTGTAGTCTTTGTTAAAATTTCAAATTATTATTCGACTACTAAGCCTAGCTAATAGTGACTTTGTTGCCAGATTTTGTGGTCGGTTTTTGCCATTGTCGCCCAAATTTTACTTTATAATAGTGTAAATTTTTAAGTATTTGGACATCCCAGCTATCAAACTAGTATTTCATAATGGCTCAGTTTTAAATAGAATTGGCGATTATATTGAATTATAATTATATATACATATATATATCATTATATATATAATGATGTATATATATATATATATATATATATATATATATATATATATATATATATATATATATATAAAATAAATTATCTTTATTTTGGCAATCTGGCTTTTTATAACTGCAAGATTGGCAAGCTTAAGCAATATTTACATTAAGATGTGTGCAGTAGGGCCAGATTTTGTCACAGTCTGTCACGGCTCTAAACCCATGCTTGGTTAGCCGCGATCAGCCAGTGTGACATTTTTGGGCCGAGCCTGACCCTAAAAATATGTTTAGCTAATAGTAAAGCGAGGCTAACAATTTGCCACAAGGGCCGGAATCGGCTCTAAAAGCCTGAAATATATGACGACAATAGAAAATTGCGAAAAAAGAGAAATTGGTGATATTTATTGTCATGTGTTCGTAAAACATCCTTCCAGTTACAATAGGTTAATTTTCATGCATAAAAGAGCGTGTTTTACATAGCTACTAGGTTGGCTTGTAAAAGGCGCTTAAACAAAAATTTTGACAATAGCGATATTTACGTATTTATTTTACCTGCATTTATGCGTCTTACGTTAATTGCTACAAACCTTGTCTTTTTTGGATCTAGAGCGAAATATTTTCCCTATAACACAATGTGCTAAATTGAATGTAATAAATATTTTTTTCAGTAGTCCGTGCCGGCTATCAAACCCTCAGACACCGCCACTACCAGCTCGTACAAACATACTAGCATAGCTTAGCTATTTATTTTATTTATGAAGGGCCAGATTTGGCTGTGTATTTTTGTCGCGTGCCGGAATTGGCTCTGTGACAGAATCCGGCCCTACGTCCACACATCTTAAGTAAATAATGCATTACATGACTTATCCCAGGTAGTAACAGTTTGTGTCAGGCTTCTCGAATTACCAATTCTGTTTGTAGTATTCCAAAAGTACTGCGCCTGCGCTGTGTGAATGTCAAATATGGCAAGAGATTTAGCACTCCCGATAATCTCGTATCGGCTCTACACAAGCATATAACAACTTCAAAAAACGGAACGCAGTCAAAACAATATTTATTTATGTACTAATAGCCCGCCTACTAATGCATAGA
>JASANE010022703.1:0-15439 GCA_030248225.1 Trileptium ribeirensis | reverse complement strand
AGGACTCGGAAATCCTCAAAAGTCACAGCAATGGTGTCTGAAGTTCTAACGTACATCATATTTGTCAGGTTGGCGCCCAACATATTCACTCAAAAAAAGAATATATAAGTCTGGTATCTTTAGTATTTACTGCAAATGGCGCTGAAGTCCAAAAAACGTAGCACCATATCATATTGTTTTTTTTTGGATCGGGAGGTTGGTAACCGTAACAACATATTCACGAAAAAGACAATATAACTCTGGCACCTTAATATTACCAAAGTGCGCTGAAGTTTTAAAAACGTACATCATCATATTTGTCAGGATCGCATGTTGATGTTTAGCACATTATTGACCTAAAAGAAGAGACCTCTGGTAACTTTAGTATTTACTGCAAAGTGTGAGTGAGTTCAAAGGGAGTATTATTCTCACAATTTGTCAGGTATCACGTCACTATACAGCATTGACCCAACAAAAGACAGGCAGGAATTTGGTACCCTTGCGTCTACTTGCAAGGTGTCTGAAGTCCAAACGTACATCATCATATTTGGCAGGATCATGTTGGTGCTTAACAGCATTCACCCAAAAAAGAATATATAAGTCTGGTATCTTTAGTATTTACTGCAAAATGGCGCCTAACAAAACGTATATTTATCAGGCATATTTGTTAGGATTGTTCATGTTGATGTTAACAGCATTAACCCAAAAAAAGACAATAGAACTTGTACCTTAGTATTCAGGACTGCAAATTGTGCCTGGAAGTCCAAACGTACATCATCATATTTGCTCTCAGGATCATGTTGGGTGTTACAGTATTCACCCGAAAAACGACAATTTGCTGTGACTAAGGGTACCAGAGTCCTATTGTCTTTTGTTGGGTCAATGCTGTTATGCATCAACATGATCCTGACAAATATAATACGAATACGTTGGACTTCAGGTGCGATTGGAGTAAAATATGTAGAGAGTACCAGACTTATATTGTCTTTTTTGGGTCAATGCTGTTAAGCATCAACATGATCCTGACAAATATGATGATGTACGTTTGAAGTTCATGCGCAATTGGCAGTAAATACTAAGGGTACCAGAGTTCTATTGTCTTTTTTGGGTCAATGCTGTTAAGCATCAACATGATCCTTACAAGTATGATGATGTACGTTTGGATTTCAGCGCAATTTGCAGTAAATACTAAAGATACCAGACTTATATTGTCTTTTTTGGGTTAATGCTGTTAAGCACCAACATGATCCTGACAAATATGATGATGTACGTTTGAAGTTCAGGCGCAATTGGCAGTAAATACTAAGGGTACCAGAGTTCTATTGTCTTTTTATGGGTCAATGCTGTTAAGCACCAACATGATCCTGACAAATATGATGATGTACGTTTGGACTCCAGGCACAAGTTGCAGTAAATACTAAGGGTACCAGAGTTCTATTGTCTTTTTATGGGTCAATGCTGTTAAGCACCAACATGATCCTGACAAAATATGATGATGTACATTTGGACTTCAGGCACAATTTGCAATAAATACTCAGGGTACCAGAGTACTATTGTCTTTTTTGGGTCAATGCTGTTAAGCATCAACATGATCCTGACAAATATGATGATGTACGTTTGAAGTTCATGCGCAATTGGCAGTAAATACTAAGGGTACCAGAGTTCTATTGTCTTTTTTGGGTCAATGCTGTTAAGCATCAACATGATCCTTACAAGTATGATGATGTACGTTTGGATTTCAGGCGCAATTTGCAGTAAATACTAAAGATACCATACTTATATTGTCTTTTTTGGGTCAATGCTGTTAAGCATCAACATGATCCTGACAAATATGATGATGTACGTTTGGACTTCAGGTGCAATTTGCAGTAAATACTAAAGATACCAGACTTATATTGTCTTTTTTGGGTTAATGCTGTTAAGCACCAACATGATCCTGACAAATATGATGATGTACGTTTGGACTTCAGGCACAATTTGCAGTAAATACTAAGGGTACCAGAGTTCTATTGTCTTTTTTGGGTCAATGCTGTTAAGCATCAACATGATCCTGACAAATATGATGATGTACGTTTGGACTTCAGGCGCAATTTGCAGTAAATACTAAAGATACCAGAGTTATATTGTCTTTTTTGGGTGAATGCTGTTAAGCACCAACATGATCCTGACAAATATGATGATGTACGTTTGGACTTCAGGCACAATTTGCAGTAACTACTAATGGTACCAGAGTTCGATTGTCTTTTTTGGGTGAATGCTGTTAAGCGTCAACATGATCCTGACAAATATGATGATGTACGTTTGGACTTCAGGCGCAATTTGCAGTAAATACTAAAGATACCAGAGTTATATTGTCTTTTTTGGGTGAATGCTGTTAAGCACCAACATGATCCTGACAAATATGATGATGTACGTTTGGACTTCAGGCACAATTTGCAGTAAATACTAAGGGTACCAGAGTTCTATTGTCTTTTTTTGGGTTAATGCTGTTAAGCATCAACATGATCCTGACAAATATGATGATGTACGTTTGGACTTCAGGCGCAATTTGCAGTAAATACTAAAGATACCAGACTTATATTGTCTTTTTTGGGTGAATGCTGTTAAGCACCAACATGATCCTGACAAATATGATGATGTACGTTCGGACTTCAGACACAATTTGCAGTGACTAAGGGTACCAAAGTCCTATTGTCTTTTGTTGGGTCAATGCTGTTATGCATCAACATGATCCTGACAAATATGATGATGTACGTTTGAACTTCAGGCGCACTTTGCAGTAAATACTAAGGGTACCAGAGTTCTATTGTCTTTTTGGGTCAATGCTGCTAAACATCAACATGATCCTGACAAATATGATGATGTACGTTTGAACTTTAGGCGCACTTTGCAGTAAATACTAAGGGTGCCAGAGTTATATTGTCTTTTTGGGTGAATGCTGTTAAGCACCAACATGATCCTGACAAATATGATGATGTACGTTTGGACTTCAGGCGCCATTTGCAGTAAATACTAAAGATACCAGACTTATATTGTCTTTTTTGGGTGAATGCTGTTAAGCACCAACATGATCCTGACAAATATGATGATGTACGTTAGAACTTCAGACACAATTTGCTGTGACTAAGGGTACCAGAGTCCTATTGTCTTTTGTTGGGTCAATGCTGTTATGCATCAACATGATCCTGACAAATATGATGATGTACGTTTGAACTTCAGGCGCACTTTGCAGTAAATACTAAGGGTACCAGAGTTCTATTGTCTTTTTTGGGTCAATGCTGTTAAGCATCAACATGATCCTGACAAGTATGATGATGTACGTTTGGACTTCAGGCGCAACTTGCAGTAAATACTAAATATACCAGAGTTCTATTGTCTTTTTTGCGTGAATGCTGTAAAGTATCAACATGATGCTGACAAATATGGTGATGTACGTTTCACCTGTAGGCGCAAATTGCAGTAAATACTAAAGATACCAGAGTTATATTGTCTTTTTTGGGTGAATGCTGTTAAATACCAACATGATCCTGACAAATATGATGATGTACGTTTGAACTTCAGGCACAATTTGCAGTAAATACTAAGGGTACCAGAGTTCTATTGTCTTTTGTTGGGTCAATGCTGATATGCATCAACATGATCCTGACAAATATGATGATGTACGTTTGAACTTCAGGCGCAATTTGCAGCAAATACTAAGGGTGCCACAGTTCTGTTGTCTTTTTTCGGAGAATGCGGTTAAGTATCAACACGATGTTGACAAATATGGTGATGTTGGACCCTCCATGTGAAAGTTTTGTTGCCCTGGGTGTCTCTGCCACCATCCATTATGTGGTGTCTTGGACACCATATTGTTGTTAATGGTATTTTAAGATAGTATGGATATGTAGTGAAATGTTGGTAACAGTATGGTGTAGGCTGCACAATAAATTTTATAAAAAGTTAGGTTGTTTTCCATTATTCCCCCCGTCCGATTGGTCAATTTTGTAGATACAGAGTTGATTTTGGTACCATTCGATTCAGCTTGATGAGGCGGTTTAGAAAATACTAATTTTAACCATATTCCTGAAAAAAAATTTTATGATTTTTTAAGTTCCAATGGTCCTCCCTTGGGATCCCAAAATTTTTTTCTTCGGAATAAGGTCATGTTTGGTACCATTCAAATCGGCTTGATGAGAGAAATTTACTGGTGTGTAGTATATTGAAACTTTAGAAAGTTATGAGGGCCCAAATAATGAAAATTTTTAGTAAATACAAAGGGTACCAGAGTTCTATTGTTTTTTTTTTGGTAAATGCTGTTAAGTATTAACATGATCCTGACAAATATGATGATGTACGTTTGGACTTCAGGCACAATTTTCAATAAATACTAAGGGTACCAGAGTTCTATTGTCTTTTTTTTAGTCAATGCTGTTAAGCATCAACTTGATCCTGACAAATATGATGATGTACGTTTGGACTTCAGGCACAATTTGCAGTAAATACTAAGGGTACCAGAGTTCTATTGTCTTTTTTGGGTCAATGCTGTTAAGCATCAACATGATCCTGACAAGTATGATGATGTACATATGAGCTTCAGGCGCAATTTGCAGTAAATACTAAAGATACCAGAGTTATATTGTCTTTTTTTGGGTTAATGCTGTTAAGCATCAACATGATCCGGACAAATATGATGATGTACGTTTGGACTTCAGGTGCAATTTGCAGTAAATACTAAAGATCCCAGACTTATATTGTCTTTTTTGGGTGAATGCTGTTAAGTACCAACATGATCCTAACAAATATGATGATGTACGTTCGGACTTCAGACACAATTTGCAGTAAATACTAAGGGTACCAGAGTTCTATTGTCTTTTTGGGTCAGTGCTGTTAAGCATCAACATGATACTGACAAGTATGATGATGTACATTTGAACTTCAGGCGCAATTTGCAGTAAATACTAAAGGTACCAGAGTTCTATTGTCTTTTTTGGGTGAATGCTGTTAAGTATCAACATGATGCTGACAAATATGGTGATGTACGTTTCACCTGCAGGCGCAAATTGCAATAAATACTAAAGATACCAGAGTTATATTGTCTTTTTTGAGTGAATGCTGTTAAATACCAACATGATCCTGACAAATATGATGATGTACGTTTGAACTTCAGGCGCAATTTGCAGTAAATACTAAGGGTACCAGAGTTCTATTGTCTTTTGTTGGGTCAATGCTGTTATGCATCAACATGATCCTGACAAATATGATGATGTACGTTTGAACTTCAGGCGCAATTTGCAGTAAATACTAAGGGTACCAGAGTTCTATTGTCTTTTTTGGGTCAATGCTGTTAAGCACCAACATGATCCTAACAAATATGATGTACGTTTGAACTTCAAGGCGCAATTTGCAGCAAATACTAAGGGTGCCACAGTTCTGTTGTCTTTTTTGGGAGAATGCGGTTAAGTATCAACACGATGTTGACAAATATGGTGATGTTGGACCCTCCATGTGAAAGTTTTGTTGCCCTGGGTGTCTGTGCCACCATCTATTATATGGTGTCTTGAACACCATATTGTTGTTAATGGTATTTTAAGATAGTATGGATATGTAGTGTGATGTTGGTAGCAGTATGGTGTAGACTGCACCATAAATTTTATAAAAAGTTAGGCTGTTTTCCATTATTCCCCCCGTCCGATTGGTCAATTTTGTAGATACAGAGCTGATTGCGATACCATTCGATTCAGTTTGATGAGGCGGTTTAGAAAATACTAATTTTAACCATATTCCTGAAAAAAAATTTTATGATTTTTTAAGTTCCAATGGTCCTCCCTTGGGATCCCAAAATTTTTTTCTTCGGAATAAGGTCATGTTTGGTACCATTCAAATCGGCTTGATGAGAGAAATTTACTGGTGTGTAGTATATTGAAACTTTAGAAAGTTATGAGGGCCCAAATAATGAAAATTTTTAGTAAATACAAAGGGTACCAGAGTTCTATTGTTTTTTTGGGGTAAATGCTGTTAAGTATTAACATGATTCTGACAAATATGATGATGTACGCTTATATGCAAGCGCAATTTTCAGTAATACTACAAATACTAAATTTATAGTGTATGTGTAAATACGATGCGTGTGCATGGTCCTAATGCTTATATCCCTTTTGTTAACTGAGCTAACTTGATGCCTGTTGTAATACAGCTCTATTATGCGGATAAAATGACACGATGGCCTGACAATTGGAATATTAGTAGCCAGACGATATAGCATACGAATAATCTAAGACTTATTTGATTCGGTATGTCAAGTCTAATCGATGTTTGGCTTGTTCGACTAAAATTGAAACTAATAAACTTGACTTCGATAGATATAGGTTCAATTAGGCAAGTCGATGATTATTTGACTTAATCAATCAAATAAGGTTCTCTACAAAAATGCTATTTTCAAACGGAACCTATTGCAGTTCGAGCTTTGAATTTCAGCTAAAAATGCTAAGTAGTATAATAGTTTCAAATATATGCTAAACTATAATATAATATTGCTTAAAATTTTTCACTCGCTTATTGAATCATATACCTGATTCGTCAATATGAAAGGTCACAATTTAATGCCATTATTATCTATATCCAGCAGGACTTTAAATTTAAACTCTTTTAAATGTATATTTACTGTTGGAACTTTGTGCATTTAATTGCAATAAAATATTTTTTAACTAAAATTTCTTAATTCTACTTATACGAAAAGACGAAAAACGCATGATAATATATTGCGACAATTATATAGATCTCTAGTTGAAATAAATTATTCCCACATATGTTATGCTGTGACATTGTTTTCGACATTTGTCAAGATTGGCATCATATATACGCATACAGTATATATAGAGCCGCTAACACCACCTCTACATTTAAGCATTCTTGAATAATCTTATGATAATAAATACATGCCTTTGGTATGGGTTCAATTTTTAGTTTCGTAGATCGTCGTTCAATCGCCCTTCAAAAGCGTCCACATACCTACGATACGAGACTTGGGGTAAATTTCACTACACCAGTCGATGTTGGGAAAGTTTTCTCAAATTAAAGGGTTTTAATAAGATTAGAAGTTATACAAATAGAATGCACACTAAATTTGTTACTAAGTTATAGTTCATATCCTTTACTTTCCTACGAGCAACATATATAACAACAGCAACTCCTAGTACGTATAGAGCGTAATATAGATCTCTAGTTGAGATAAATTTTGTCTTCGTTCGGTTCTGTTCGATGTAAACGTAAAATATCAGATGCTTATAACCAGATTAAAAATTGCTAATTATATCTTAATGCTCAGATTCCGCAAAGAAAATGGTAACAAAATTATCGCAATAATGACATCCAACATGACTTTTAAATTATAACATGAATCTGCATAAGGAAAGAATAACCGCGTAAGAAACTATCAAATCACTAAATTGAAAGCTTCGAATTGATAGACACTGCAGGCTATGGGCACCAGAATTTATATCCAACATGTCTTTTAAATTATAACATGAATCTACATAAGCAAAGAATATAACCGCGTAAGAAACTATCAAATCACTAAATTGAAAGCTCCGAATTGATAGACACTGCAGGCTATGGGCACCAGAATTTATATCCAACATGACTTTTAAATTATAACATGAATCTGCATAACCAAAGAATAACCGCGTTAGAAACTATCAAATCACTAAATTGAAAGCTCCGAATTGATAGACACTGCAGGATTTGGGCACCAGAATTTATATCCAACATGATTTTTAAATTATAACATGAATCTGCATAAGCAAAGAATAACCGCGTAAGAAACTATCAAATCACTAAATTGAAAGCTCCGAATTGATAGACACTGTAGGCTTTGGGCACCAGAATTTATATCCAACATGACTTTTAAATTATAACATGAATCTGCATAAGCAAAGAATAACCGCGTAAAAAACTATCAAATCACTAAATTGAAAGCTCCGAATTGATAGAAACTGCGGGCTTTGGGCACCAGAATTTAATTTTGATTTGTGTTTTCACACTTTCTTCAATATCATTAATTAAATTTTTACCGAAGTTGGCAAATCACCGATATCACTATTTACTTTAGTATTATTAGTGAGCAGTCTTTAAAATTACCATTTTTTTCGCATTTCAGACAAAGATACCTCAGAGGACTATGGTAATAAATGGCGTATTCAAACTTTTAGTCTTTTCAGGAGCAGTTGATGGTGGAGGTTAAGCAAACTCACACATCTAGAAATTTAGGCAAAAACAGTATACTAATTTTACTTCTTACTGGCTTATTATACCAGTTTACTGCTTTTGAATAAATTTGTAGAGTTACGACTTTAATTAACCTCCACGGCAGTTGCTTGTATCCTGAAAGGTTCTTGCAAACCGAATAATACACGTTGAAGCATACCTACCTCACTGACAACAATTAACGTGTGGAGTTACAACAGACACTGTTACCATTAACTTTGTGGTAATATGGATTAATTGAAGAAGAAATTAAGAATTTTAATTACCAGCATTTGCGCGTTAGTGTGCTTGCATAAATTCAGTGTTTTTTGTCAAACATTGTACATATTTTTTCAGATTTCGGAGAAAATGGACGATCAGATCGAAAAATATATGGATCATTTGATGGCACGTCAAGATCGACTTGGTTATACATCAGCCGACGACGCGTTGTCCGACAAATACGACGAAGCTGACGACTTGTTGTTCGATTTGCAAACAATTTTGCCTGATGCTGTTGAATATTTTCCTGATTACGAATAAATTTGAAAAATAAAAGCATCACCTTTTACACTCCAATGTTTTAAATATTTTATAATATTGTAATGGCGAATTTAGGAGGTTAAACTATAATATATCGGAAATTGGCAAGAGGGTTTAATATCTCTGAAGCGCCGACCCTTTGAGTATTCGGTGTTTTTTTATCTCATTACATAAACGTATAGACAATTAAAAGTAGCAGTAAAACCAGCATTTTGATTCATCATTTTATGGATCGTTGAAATACACTATATATAGTTATCACGTCGCTATATTTCAAAAATAAACCAAATATTAAAACATGTAATATATATAATATAGAACAAATATATAAAATTGGCTCGTCTGAATTAGCCCTACTCAAATTTCCCTACATATTCTTTTATCGCATTAGTGTAATTCGACAAAATAAATGTTTATTGATGTTCAGTACTCTCTCTACCCTAATACTTGTTGCAAATGTTATTCTAAATCTTTGAATTTCATTATACAAAAATTCAATATTCGAATTCATGTCGATAATCATTTTTTTGTTTAAAACTTCCATGTTATAATTATTCATTTCAGGTACATACATACCGTATACTCAAACTCCGCAAATTTTCTACAATACTTAATCGTAATGCTAAAAGTTTTGTTTATAAAAGTTGACCGGTTTGACGTTTTGATACAGATTTAATGGTCTTCGAGAATTGTTTTATAACAGCGAAAGTGAGGTATCCAAACGGGATAGGTACTAACTATGCAATTACTAAACAGAAAGATCCAAAATGTTTGGCTGTTTTGGATGCAAACATAGCTAATAAATTTCTGATTTCAATAATAAGTTGGTCTTTGATTTAGCAATGTCAATAGTTTAAATTCAATAAATATTGCCGGTTAAATATAAAAATCATATTTTGCGGCTTCAGAGATATATAACGACTATTTTTAAATTTGCATTTGCTTCCTAAACTATACGAATTTACATTTATGAAATTCAAAGTTACAAGGCAGTATTTCAGTTAAAACGAGATTATCACGTTTATGCATCTCTCTAATTCATCAGAATGCATTTGACACGAACCGCTAAAGGTACTGGCGTAATTGATGTCATCGAAATGTATTTTATCAAGATTACATGTTTTAAAATCTAGTAGCATATACGCTGAATCAGTATAAAGTTTTTGTTGTCTAAAACAACGCTTGTACCAATACAGATCCGAAGCGCCAAAAAGATGGACGGAAACTTAATACATATCAAACAATTATTCAAATCGGTCAAACGAGGTAAATTTTATATTTAGACATTAACACGTAAGACAAATGCACAAAAGTTTTCGGCAAGTATATTAACGCTTGTATGGCAGTTTCAAAGAATGTTACTAAGCATGGGCATGAGTGGAACCCTCACATCTCTCATACAATCACACATCTTAAATTACTATAATTTGTCATGTCACGCTGTCATGTATCTCAACAAAAAAATCAGCGGGATTTTCGCATAACGCATTATTAGCCGGGTTTCGTGATATTCTTACAGTCTATCCACTACTTAGAAAAGCGATACGTAATTCTTGACAACCACAGCAACCAAAACACTCAAAACCGATTGATTTCATCCAAATTTTAATACTGTATAGCAGTTATCGCTGGTGTTACAGCAGACTATTACCCGTAGTTTTGGATTTAGATTATAAACAAGTTTCCTCCTGAAAGTACACTCTTTAGAAGTTTGTGTTTTTAAAATAGGAACATTTTATTTTTAAGAAAACTGTGTCATAGCAGTTTGTAATAACACCCCTATTTTATACACAATTTAAAAGTAAAAGGATCATTTGCTGAGGTGCACGAGAGAGAAGCCCGTTGAGAAAAAGTATTTTAAAAGTTGAATTACAATGTTTGTTGTACAGGTTTAAATACATAGACCATTTCAGCCACCGCTTAGCTAGCCTTTCAAGCCAACTTTATGAAGTTATCAGATATATTTAAAAACTTCAAATTGAACTTGAAAAAAAGTGGCACCTTTACGCACATTATGACCCCGCACCAAGATCCGGATTATAACCATGTATTTCATGCTAAATATATTTCATTACATAACAATAGATATGAGATGGTTTTTAAACGTATATATTGTTGTAAATCAGGGTTTCTTCAATAAGATTAATACATCTGAGCAATACCACAGTGTCAAATTGCACAGCACAGATAAATTTTGTCCAAAATCAGTATCTTTCGGTTGGTCGCCGTTATTAAATGACGATTCCGCGATAACGTCCAAAACTAATAATTGACCTTACTACGGTGTTCGCCCATTCAACTTGATAGGCTGAATTTATCGAAAATTACCGTCAGGTCTAATCAAGTCAAAATGGACAGGTCTCGCCGTATAATATGGCGTTTATGTTATAAAGGACCCTCCATGTGAAAGTTTTGTCCACTCTGGGTGTTTCTACCGCCATCCATTATATGGTGCTTTGGACACCATTGTGTTTCCGATGGCATTTTAAGATAGTATCCATAGATACTGTAGCCAGGGGCGCATCATCGATCTCGAAAGTGGGGGGGGTAACTCTGGTCATATGCATCTTTTATAACTATAAGGTACACTCAGCAGCTGAGTTTTGCAAAGCACCATTATAGACATCAAACTCTAACTCTGATGCGACGTTCACGCCATAATGTCCCCAGCGCTTGACAGCATGATGCCTTGGACACGCATGTTTTTGAGAAATCTTTTATTTTTATTTTTCACCGTATCCGTAAGTACAGTTTGGCGGTGACTACAAGGGAAAATGTTCCCAATGGTGGACACATTATAACGCAAACGCCGCATGAGCTATACTGCCAAGTGGTACCCAGCGCAACTTCAAATATTTTAAAAACCATGTAAATCATTTAAAGATTAGCCAGAACATCAATCTAATGCCAGTTAGTCAAATGATCCAAAAATATGACATCGACTTTCCTTATAACGCACAAACTCTTTGCAGATTTCATTCAGATTAATTGTCTCAGAATATTCACTGTGTGTGTGGAGTAAAGCTAGATGATTAAGCCCCGACTCGGACATAGTAGTACGAAGTCAGGTCATTAAACGACGAACGCAAGAGAAAGATCGTTCAGGGGACGCTGTTGTAGGAGGAACGACAAGCACCAACCTGACAACCTTTTCAATCTGTTCATAAATGCCTCTTGCCTCATGCGGTAAATATATTAGCTGGAGAAGTATATCGTTCGCTGATTTAACTGAATATTTGAAGACGGCCAATTCGTGTTCCAACATACGCACATCAACTTCACCACGGTAGCGTTCTGGCAACATCGGTGCTTCTTTTATAACCAGTGTCTCCTCTAATTGCTTTAAGGTGTCCATATTGGGCTGATCAAATCGATCGGAGATCGATTGCATGGCGTAGTCCAAAAACTCCAACCACTACTGTCGGTAATATGACTCAGCGCTTTGTGGAACATGCGGAGCTGTGGCAGTTACACTGTGCTCGTACCTTTTCGGCGGTCGTTTGGTCCGGGGAAGTGTAGGAGTAAGAAGATGCAATGCAAATCCTGGGACCTATTCCAAATTTCGGCAAATTTCTCATCTGTTCTAAATCCGCGAAGCTTTTCTAAAACCAATTTTGCAGCTGTTGTGGCAGACGAAACATTCATATTGTGTCCTTGTAGTTTTGTAGCTAAAAAGTCAGTTTCAGAAAAGACAGCTTCTGCCATTAAAATAGCTAAATATCTTGATCCCTCCTGTAATGGGAGCCCAATCCAGAAGCTCCCACCTCGGGTCTCGATGTTTTGTCAGAGATATCTTCCAACGTCGCCAGCAAAAGTTTATACTGGTCCGGTTCACGCATACGTTGTAAAGGTTTACACCTAACGACCCAACGAGTTTGGCACAAAGCTTTGGGAACATGAACTGTATCCAAGCCAAGTTCTTTTCCGATATGTTTCAGCATTCCAATTATAGCGGTTCTGAGCTAAAACTAAACCACCGGCCGTTTTTTAGTTTATGCGCGTCAACAATTTCATCGTATAAATTAAATACTACAAAGGTCCAGCTACCACGACGACAGTTGGGAATACCGACACCGTGCGAAACTATGCTGAATATTTTAAGCTTAAAATACTAACATACAACCGCCGGTACTGTATATTAAGGTCATAAAATATTTTACCCGCAATCAAAATTATTCTGATTTACATTATGATATTAAATTTTTGTTTCGTTAGAAACATTAAGCAAACGAAGGATTTCTCACTAAACGTTTGCTGATGTCCCACATTGTGAAGACGTGATTTTTCAGGTTTTAAATTTTCCTTTCGTTCAAAACGTTTAGCAAAAGAAAGGTTTCTCACCAAACTTTTCCTGATGTCGCACATTGTGAAGGCGTGATTTTTCAGGTTTTAAATTTTCCTTTCGTTCAAAACGGTTAGCAAAAGAAAGGTTTCTCACCAAACTTTTCCTGATGTCGCACATTGTGAAGACCTGATTTTTCAGGTTTTAAATTTTCCTTTCGTTAAAAACGGTTAGCAAAAGAAAGGTTTCTCACCAAACTTTTCCTGATGTCGCACATTGTGAAGATGTGATTTTTCAGGTTTTCAATTTTCCTTTCGTTAAAAACGGTTAGCAAAAGAAAGGTTCCTCACAAAACTTTTCCTGATGTCGCACATTGTGAAGATGTGATTTTTCAGATTTTAAATTTTCCTTTCGTTAAAAACGGTTAGCTAAAGAAAGGTTTCTCACCAAACTTTTCCTGATGTCGCACATTGTGAAGATGTGATTTTTCAGGTTTTAAATTTTCCTTTCGTTAAAAACGGTTAGCAAAAGAAAGGTTTCTCACCAAACTTTTCCTGATGTCGCACATTGTGAAGATGTGATTTTTCAGGTTTTCAATTTTCCTTTCGTTAAAAACGGTTAGCAAAAGAAAGGTTTCTCACCAAACTTTTCCTGATGTCGCACATTGTGAAGATGTGATTTTTCAGGTTTTAAATTTTCCTTTCGTTAAAAACGGTTAGCATAAGAAAGGTTTCTCACCAAACTTTTCCTGATGCCGCACATTGTGAAGATGTGATTTTTCAGGTTTTCAATTTTCCTTTCGTTAAAAACGGTTAGCAAAAGAAAGGTTTCTCACCAAAGTTTTCCTGATGTCGCACATTGTGAAGATGTGATTTTTCAGGTTTTAAATTTTCCTTTCGTTAAAAACGGTTAGCAAAAGAAAGGTTTCTCACCAAACTTTTCCTGATGTCGCACATTGTGAAGATGTGATTTTTCAGGTTTTCAACTTTCGTTTCGTTAGAAACACTCAGTAAAAGAAGGATTTCTTACTAAACGTTTACGGATGTCCCACCACATTGTGAAGATGTGATTTTTCAGGTTTTAAATTTTTGTGTCTACGACTGTTTATATTTGTTTAGTCTCGGTGTGATATCGAATTTCGGCATACTTCTATGGGGGTAGATGATGTATCGCCTAAACCGTATGAAAAAGTTAGTTTTATTTTATGTTTTAGCGATATTTGATACGAAATTAGTCGTCTATTGTTTTATTTGTCTCGTTAGATTAGCTCATGACACTAAAACAATGGATAAATTTAATTATTACACTATTTGTAGACACTTAAAAGCGCACACCCGCTACTTGTTCACTTGTACTAAATTAATATTAGTAAATATTATTTTTACTACTAGTTATATATTAATACATTTCACAACGCGGTTGAGCACAGAACATTTTCAGCAAAATTAAGAAGCTATTCCTAGGGCTTAGTTATTCTTTATCCTTCTTGACTGTATACTTTCCTCTTACACTTCCACGGTCATACTAAGAACCAAACTTTGGTTTTGAAAACAGCGGAATTTCTAGTAAAGTTGAGTTTAGACCTCGGGCTCATTGCAGTAATTCCAGTAACAAATAGTTTTCTGACTTGCGAATCAATGATCAATGAAATTTTGTGAAATCATAGGACATTTTTGGTCACCGTTTCTAACAGTCTAATTATTTTCAGTAATTTGACGTTTTCTATCATTAGGAAAAACAGCTTCAGACAGTCAACGTTGCGGACCTTTTTAAATTTTACTATAGCACTTCAATTAGTTGGGATGGTACTTTCTAAACTTGATAAAACATTCAAGCAAATTTATTATTTTGTATTATATGACGATATTCGAATAAATACGAACAGCCCCATTTGCTGATTGAAAATGAGGAAATTTTCGTTGTATGTTAAATAGCTCATCAAGTTATGATATTTGCGATCATCGCCATATAAATATACCATATTTACCAGCGTTGGCAGACGACGTACAAGAATTCATTGTTTTACCGCTGATTTAATGTATATATGCACTTAATGTACGATGGTACCAGGATTCTGGTCGATGTCTTAGTACGTGGAAGTAAAATATCATGGAAAGAATTTTCAAAAACATCAAGATAGACCGTCCTATGCAAGTTTTGCTCTGCGATTAGAAACTATAGAAATACTTATATACACGTTTTAAAACAGTGTGGCCGCATACGTCTAAAAAATACGTTCCCCGCAAGAACTGAAAATTCTTTTTTGGTTGAAAAACACCTCATCAAATGAACACATTTTCTGAACATCACAACATCCATGCCACAATGTATCTTTGTTACCAATGTCAGCAAGCAGCGCACAGGGATTTATTCTATTTCATTTCTTAGATAACGTCTGTATGCACAATAAGC
>JASANE010022702.1:0-26425 GCA_030248225.1 Trileptium ribeirensis | reverse complement strand
TGTATTTATTTTTATGTTTGCAATTGGTGCTGCAACAGATTGCAATTTTTGTTTATTTTTTATTTCTTTTCACATTTTACAGATAATTCTTCGTAGAAGTTTCCTTGTATCATAAACTTTTCTTTATTATATACCTGAATTTCTACCATTCGATTATATTAATTATTATAGCGCACCTTCCAAACGAAAAACGTAACGGGTACTTTAACATTAACCTAGTTTTTGATTTTTGTCAAACGTAAACTTTACGAAATTTCCACAACCATCACCGTTCGTGTAAGGCACATATACATACACATGTACTTATATATATTAAAATATATTATATATAAATATTTGCCTTATAATTAGTTTATTTATTACGCGTTGACATTCTTTCAAAAGATTCACTATGGTGTTTGCTAAGTTTTCATTGGTCGGAAGTAGTCTTAAAAATTGAAAACTGAAAGAGCGCTTTTTAGATACATAAAAAATATATATCATACATACTTTATCTATATCTACGTCTGAGTATCGTCTTCAACAAAACATATTCAGTACATTGTAAACCCAAGTGCTTTGTACATTATTTAGACTTTAGCATTCCGTTTATTAAAGGCATATCATCGGCTCTTATCGATGGGCGTTCGTTTGCTGGCAAAATTTTTACAGTACGATTACGTTAATAAATTACTATATATTCTAAAATGCATCAGGTGAATATTGTAGCCGTTCGGCAGGGAGAATCTTATTGAAATCCCAAAAATAGATTTCATTAACTATTGTAAAAACATACGATTTTTGAAGTTTTATTTGAAAGATTAATGTCGAGTATGAAATTATAGTGAAGATGTTATTTAATATGATTTGCATTAGGGTGGATGCTCGACTGGTTATGACGACTATCGGTAATTATCGCATCAGCCACCCCTGATGTCGTGTTCCATTGTTTGGTGCTTAAAATTTGTTAGTTGCACAGATGATATCAATTCGCACTCGTGACGCAAAAAATACCCACCAACATAGTTTTCACAAAGTTCCCATAAGGGCCCCAAACAATGGAACACGACATCAAGGTGGCTGATGCCATAATTACCGATAGTCGTCATAACCAGTCGAGCATCCACCCTAATGCAAATCATATTAAATAACATCTTCACTATAATTTCAGAACACTGATTAATCTTTCAAATAAAGCTTTCCAAAACCCAGGTTTTTACAATAGTTAATGAAATCTATTTTTGGGATTTCAATAAAATATTTTCCTGCCGAACGGCTACAATATTCACCTGATGCATTTTAGTATAATATATATAATTTATTAACGTAATCGTACTGTAAAAATTTTGCCAGCAAACGAACGCCCATTGATAAGAGCCGATGATATGCCTTTAATAAACGAATGCTAAAGTCTAAATAATGTACAAAGCACTCTCCTCGGGTTTACAATGTACTGAATATGTTTTGTTGAGACGATACTCAGACGTATAGATATAGATAAGATGATGATATATATTTTTATGTATTAAAAAGCGCTCTTTCAGTTTTCAATTTTTAAGACTACTTCCGACCAATGAAAACTTAGCAAACACCATAGTGAATCTTTTAAGTATGTAGACGCGTACAAATAGACTAATTATAAGGCAAATATTTATATATAATATATTTTAATATATATAGTACATGTGTATGTATAAATATGTGCCTTACACGAACGGTGATGGTTGTGGAAATTTCGTAGTTTACGTTTGACAAAATCAAAAACTAGGTTATGTTAAAGTACCCGTTACGTTTTTCGTTTGGAAGGTGCGCTATAATAATTAATATAATCGAATGGTAGAAATTCAGGTATATAATAAAATAAATTTTTTTACGAACAAGAGGAACTTCTACGAAGAATTATTGTAAAATGTGAAAAAAGTAATAAAAAATAAACAAAAATTGCAATCTGTTGCAGCACCAATTGCAAACGACGATACAAAGTGAGAATAGAATACAGAATAAGATGATGTACGCGATAGAAAACAAAGAATTGAGTATCTTGCTGTGGTGATAATAGTGTTATAGGCCCGACAGACAACAAAATAACTACAAAAAAATATATAGAACAGATAAAAAGAAGAAAATAATTAGAATGATTATGGATGGAATTGCGGTTTACGAAAACGAAGAAGAGAGGTTGGGCTGATCAAAAGCTAGTTTAGTAAAATGGAATATTTAGGACAAAATAAAAATAAATTTCACAGCAGGGTCTCTAAAAATTGGTAGTAGAGAGCTGATTTCAAATTATATAAAACATTTATTGCTGATCGTTTAGTTCTACCGAAAATTGACAAATCCTTCACAAAATCGCCAATAATTGTGTGGTGCTTTGTTCGTGACCAAAAACAGTAACTTTTAGTATATAAGATATTATGAGCGCATTGATGAATAGTCACAACCATCACGCCACGATATTGTTTTTTGGCAAATCTCAAACCTTTAAACGGTACATTCGTATATTATTGACGGACAAAAATGTGACCCATACATGCTGAGGGTCCTCGGTCTCTAGGGAATACCCAGGATTGCGGAGTTGTATCGGGGGCAGGGGTCCTCGCGAGGTGGAGGTCGTTCAGGGGGTGCTAAAAAAGTTGGCGACTTTCAGCCATGTTGACGACCCTTTTTTGCCGATCTTACCCCGATTTTGCCAATTTTCACCCTATTTTTATTAAATTTTGCAAAAATATGCGGGTGTGGAGTGGGGGCCGCTAAGCACGATGGGGTAAGGGGTACCAGCAGGGTTAGGGCAGGGCTTGGGGGTCTGAGGCTTCAGGAGTGTAGATAGCCCACTGAACGTCCCTACTTCGGTATGTATTGACCGGACATAATGCTGTACGATATGTTCAACTTTTAAGATTACATATATATTTTACTACTAATACGGATTCAAATTTCTTCCTCGGACGTTGTCGTCGAATTGCCTTATCTAAACTATGGGTAATTATTATTAAAGCG
Organism: Trileptium ribeirensis; assembly: GCA_030248225.1. Classification (NCBI taxonomy): domain Eukaryota; kingdom Metazoa; phylum Nematoda; class Enoplea; order Enoplida; family Thoracostomopsidae; genus Trileptium; species Trileptium ribeirensis. The sequence continues at coordinate 23,449 of JASANE010022702.1, read as the reverse complement.
ATTAGACGTATGAAAATTCGCAGTATGAAACGCTTACGAATAAGAAATCCGCTATCGAAGCAGTGTTGGACAAAAGCAAGTAGGTGTATCAGTCGCCGACTGGTATGACGCTACCGTTTATGAAATATTTTCCTTTGGTTTTAGTCTCGGTTTGATGTTACCGCTTTGCATTGTTTCCTCAAAAGTTTACGAAAAGCACTGTCAAGCATTTGAGGTTCGGCTTGGTTTCAAATGCGTTTTAGGTAAAAAATCTACTCTCTAGTGCAAACAATATGAATATCTGCGGGATGGGGGTAGACCAGGGCCTAGCTGGGGATCCGAGGCCTCAAAAGTGGTGGCGCCTGAATCCTTAATTCGGCATGTATGATCTAGATTCCTAAGCGTAATGTTGGCATAACCTAAGGCTGAGCCTAAGTCTTGACCTAAGCCTAACATCTTATATTTAAGAATTGGACAAACACTAATGCGGGATTCACATTATAATGTCCCCAACAGTTGGAACTTTTGTCCGCTGTAGTGTAGACTATACCGAAAGACGGTGACAGTGACACCCACACCATATAACGAAATATGATGGTGTCGGGCACACCCCTAGATACCTCAGTTTGGCAATGTAGTATTTTGGTGTTTTATGCTTGCCAATGCGGTGTTTCTAGGGTATCCTGTAGGCCCAATGTAAAATGACCCCACGGGGTGGCGGAAACCCTCAGCAAAACGAAAAAGCAACGACGGTTCATTGACACAGTCTGAAATAAGCCAAACTATTAGCTAGCTTTGTTTGAAATTTATTTGAAACTTTATTTAAAAACACAGGGGTGTCTAAGACACCCTGTAGTCTAGGGTATGCCTGCCACTGTGTGGGGTACATAAGTTCCAAGTGGTGGGGACATTATAACGTGAATCCCGCATAATCCTGAAGCTGCCTGAACCTCTCACACAAAGCTGTTGTTTTTGTAACCATATAACGCACGACACGTCAACATAATATGGGCCTGAATATTGTATATTATATGAACCAGGCAGCGCATATATCGTCCCATATTTTCACAGTAAAAAGTTTGTAATGTCATGAAAGTGTACCATATATGATTCTTTGAGTTATAAAGCAAAATATTCCTTTCAATACCAACATATCAGCTTTACTTACTTTTAGGCAGTCGCTTTACAATAAGCATTTTGACATGTTGACTCGCATCTGAATTTTATAACTAGTTAACGAAAGTGATACCGCGCCTTTAACTGCTAGAATCATCTTATGCTCTATACAGAATCACTCGATTGTTTATGCCATAAGAATGCACGGATCTGAATAACTATTTTTTGTTAATATATGCTTCACAAAATTACGAAATACGGGGTGTCCAATAACTAATCATTAACGTTTAAGAGCTTTGAACAAAACAACATGATCGAATCAGTGATTTTAAGTTGAGCTAATACTACGCTTAACCTAGAGTATTCTGCATATATTTAAATTTGCGCACCAAACTAAGGTACACCAGTTTCAATAATCCCCTTCAATTTGAAGCGCAAGCATCGCCAAAGTTTCTTTACTATTTCAGGATCCAGAGTTAACAACTTTCTCTCAAATATAGTTCTTCAACTCACTAAGCATCCGAACCTTCTACCAGATACCCGTTGCTTAAAAATAACCCAAAAAATCACGCAGCGTTAATCTGTCCAAGCAAGCAGACAACTCAAATTGAACCCGGCGACAGAACCATTTGCCAGAGAAGGTTTCAACCAAAACATCTCGAACGTTCTTGCTGTAATACGACGAGGCACCATTATCCAGAAAAAATGTTATCATGATCGGCAAGCTTCAGAAATTACGGAAAAACTGTAATTTGACTATGGGTAGGGAAAATTCCACCCGTGAAATGTCTATCGAAGAAGAACAGCCCAATCAGACCACTTGAGTAAGTTCCCAGTTAATCAATGACGCCAGGGCATTTCATTTGTTTCTTATCTACGATGTGGGGTAGTAACAATTATGCCGATTTTTCTTCACCATCAAGACTGAAAACGCTTTTGTATGACCAAATAATGAATTTAGCAAGACCAGGATCGCTGTCCAGCTCGACTACACGTTGTTCAGCAATTTTGAACATGTCGATAGTAGTCATCTTCGTTTAGGTACCATCGACGTGTACTAAAATGGAATGAAAGGGTTTGAGAGAGTAGGGTCCCGCGGGGTACAGTACCACTCAACCAAATTCTGTATCGGTCACAGAGACACTCACATAAATCACTTAATTAGTTTCAGGTTCCTTGAAAACAAATGCAACAAATTATATTCAGGACGAAAACCACGAAATCATGCGTAGTTCTAGGGGTCATTGTCTTCGAAATACAGTACATTCCAAAAAGTGTACACAGATCACAGATACTTTCAAATAAATAACCCTATCGTCTTCGGCATTCTCGAAAACCTTTGCAACAGCATATGTGTCAAAATAAGATACTAAATTGAAAATCATAAAATAATGCATGGTTTTGGGGGTCGTGGTCCCAGAACATGGAGTAATATTCCAAAAAACTATACCGGTCACATATACATTAAAACGAACCACTCCATTATTGTTATTAAGCCAGAGTACATTTATAGTCACCATATATAATACTTATTAACGATTATCTTTAAAACATGACATTATAATGGATTTAAAATGGATCCTTTTGGACCCCATTTTGTGCCTCTAATCCTTATCCGCGAGTCTTATAAAAAAACTGTTGTCGATAAGGTTGTAGCCCTTATTAGGAAACGCAAATAATATGCAATATTTTTAATATGAGGACTGTGTTTTGAGCTATTAAAACACATTTTCCTCGGTCACAAAACTGATGGGTACTCTATTTAAAGGGAGTCTGTCGTACCACTTGATTGGGTTGCACAGTTGAAAAGGCCAAACTATATACTATCATTATGCAATAGCCCTCATGAGAATATTTTCATTCCTTCCTGAGAAGCCAACTTAACGTTATTCGCAGAAGTCAGCTTCGTTGAATATCATTATAAAAAATTGGGGTATCTTCTAATATTTTCTGCGCAGTTTACTTAATCGTTATTTCGAATATTATAGCAAACATATTTCCAGTTTATTCCTGTGATGAATTTACAATTCCGAGTTTTAGTTCTCTGCTCGGGTTCCTTTGTATTTCGGCAAAGTGAATTGCTAGACCTAATGTTGTGATGTCACAAGAATCAGCAAAGTTTCCAGCGTTTTCGGAAATAAAACTTTTCTGACGTCGAACTGTGTTAGCGTCACTTCACAAAACAATAAATAACGCATGTCTTGTTTGAACAACCGTAAAGAGCGATCACTATGCCCTTGCTATGGAATTCTCAATGTGAACTCGCGAATGCGTAACAAAGCCATTAAACAATCCCCCAATTTTCTCGATAAAAATATACATATACACTGGGATGAACTAAACGTAATCTAAAGTTTGATCCAGCACACCATTAAACGCAGAACCAAGTAATGATCCTTTGCATGGATAAGGTTTCGCGTGTATTAGAATTAGAAGTGAGGAAACTCCCGAGTACGCTCAACTTGGCCGATGTCAAGTTTAGAGGCCGGACGTTATAACGTTAGAAAACAGAACAGCTTAAAGCAGGGAGTTCGCAGGGCGGCCTACCAACCTACACTCAAAATACATTCTGTGAAATTTAAAAGAAATTTCTTTGAATTTGGCACCACCAGATATTCTTTTAAAATTCAAAGAAATATTCCTAAAGAATGTATAAAGTGAATGCAGTTATCCAGAATCAATATGTCAAAGAATTTGTATAGACTTGGGCTATTTTTAGCGATAGCTAGTGGTCCTTCGTGCAATTATAAAATATACCATCGCGATTTAGCGATTGTGAAAGTTTCACGCGTAAACGCTGAATGAATTTAGTATAAAAGATTATATTATATAACATATTTATTTTTCTTTAAATATTGACTTTTAAAAACCAAAAGTTAATTTTATTATAACTGAACAAAACATGCAAAATATCCGAGATAATCTAAAAATACCTATTATATAAAATGTAACAAAAATAGACACAAACCTTTTAATTCTGAATAGATATGTAATAAAAGACATACAAAAGAGAATACAAATACAGTTTAATAACTGTAAAATTATTTCATTCTATGAAAAATATACAAATATATTTATTTATATATTCATTAATATATGAATAATTCGCTCATATTTCTATTATATATGGCACATATAATATGATAAATTATTCTAGGTATAATACATATTTAATATAAATTTAGTATATTAAAATAAATATGAAATATAAAATAGAGAAATTTGTATAACAAATTTAAGTTGAAAATTAAAAAAAGTTGGAAATGGACTGGGGTTTTAAAATTCTAACGAGAAAATTCTTGGTTCGTTTTTCTCCTTTGAAAATTTCACAAAAAAAATTTTTTTAAATTTATGATCGAAATATCGACGTTATATCGACGAAACTTGAAAATATCGTTGTTGTTTTGACCGCACGTGTCAGTTCGGACAAACGTCAAAGAATGACGGCATTGAAAATGGAGTTTATGGAAATAGTTTCCTGAGAAAATATGAATTATGTGTTGTTTTGTATTTGGTCACATGCTTTATAGCGTACAACAAAGAGTAAACAAAAACTAGACTTTTTTTTAAACTTCTTAAGGCATATTTAAGTACATTGATTTTCACATGTGGAACCCTTCCAGTTATAACTCGCTAAATTTGGAAATAAGCGTAAACGTAAACCACCTTTATTTATAGTTGTGTTTCAACTGAATGAATGAATGTTACGTTTACAGACCGGGCCCATCTCAACTTTAGGGGCCGAAGTATAATGCATGCCATGCCGTTCTCGATATAGTAAGCCTAAGCCTTAGTCTTAGCCTAAGCTAAGGTGCCCATGTGAGCCATGTACTAAGCCTTATTTTAAGTCGGGGGCTCCCGCTCCCCCCCGCTCTAAGCTATTCTTTTTTTTAATGTCATACCGTCTGGGACTTAAAGTTGACATGGGCCACAGACCGCATCAGATTGGAAAATAATAGCCCAACCCGATATCAATAAACTGGAATTATTATTGCAAATAGACTAGGCGCGGGTATCTGCCAGTATTTTATCAGACACTACCCAGGCTGAATAATGACACACGCACATATATGCTTTCGTTTACAGCTGTTACTCCTTGCAAGTCCTTCCAACGCAAAAAGGTTTAGCTCATAATCATTGCGCCTAGCCAAAAACAAAATTTTAGAAAATCGTATCTGAACTAGACTCACCGAGATAAGACCCGAAACGAGACCAGACCCAAGCAAGATAAAACCCGCTTTCGGGCTCTAGTTTCGTTATTTAGTTAATTTCGTTGATCATGATAGAATAACTCTGATTACGTCCCGTAAACTAAATTGCAAAATAAAAAACAAAACTGTTCAGTAGCGGAACCAGCGTCGCCGTAAGGAGAGCGGGGCTGTCTGTAGACACTTATTAACTCCCAGGAAGCAAGCAGTAACCCCGCTGGCTTGGCAGATTAATATGGCAAGCTCCCACCCCGCGCCAAAAATTTTTCCAGTAGTAGTTCGTACTACTAAAAGTTTAAGACAAAATTGTGAACGTGCCTAGCCTGCCCTTCGTTCTTGTCGTTTTAGTTGGCCAATGGTGGAGGGTATCACCCTGTGTCTGCTCTTAAAACTGTCAAACTACTATAATCTGGCTTCACTATAAAAGCACAAAGCGATGAAACAATTTATAACAAGAATTAGTGATATAGCACAAGTATGACGCTGTACTCACACCCTCCCTCAACATAATTAGGGAGTCTGAATTTTTCAGGAGTAAGTCACTCTCACGCTTATGGCACTAATGGTTTCTATAAATATACCAATGTAACGATGCATGTATATATTATACATACATGCTGAATATCTGAAACTAACACGGAGGCGTCCCAGTAGATGTCTGCCGGCTCGCGGCGGAAGGGTACAATATCAAAAATTTCGTTCATTTTCCGTAATTTAATCCAATTATGCTAACTTTCTCCAGTTTTTGCTAAAACATTCCCTAAATTTTGCCAATTTCCTCTAATGCATGAGTTAAACATAAGCTGTGCCGGCTACCATCCTCTTTAGACACTATGTACAATACTCTGCTAGCGAACAAACTGTTATTTAATATCCAGTTTCAATTCCAAAAATTTCCATTCGAATACGCAGAGCGAATGATTACAGAATGGGGTAGTTTTTGTTCGCTAACACAACGGACCTATTTGCTGTTTTGCTACGGTTTTGTTGCACAGTGGCACATAAAGTGACCATTGCATTTCGCATATTTTCGTTACGCTAACATATTTCGTATTACTAATGTCAATACGTGTAGTTTGCGAACATCAAATTTAGTGTGTAGCTTTCAAAATACTAAACAGTGATTTTTTGTTCGATAACAAAATATAAATTTTCCAGTTCAAATGTCAAATGGCCACTAACCGGTTAGTTAATGTTTTAGGTCTAATAATTATTAGGCCAATATTTTGTTTCTTTACATTTTGGATTCGTTGCCCAAAACATCAGTTTTGTGTTCTTTTATATATTTACGAATGGTTTGTACAGCCAACAAGCAATCGCTAATCCCTGTATATAGAAGGGATAGTGAGCGAGGTACCTTAAGTTTACTCATGCACGCCTATGCTTGCCAATTTTCGCAAAAGTTATTGCGCCGGGTGGAAGCCGCCGGTTTGGGTCCGGGGGAATGGTAGCGGGTGGGGCGAGTCCGGTGCCCCAAGGTTGGTAACGCCTACACCGTATGAGCATGTATCTAATTATATAAAAATATTCACAAATCTACAATACTATTGCAATTATTACACAACAATAATTTCTATAAGAATACTGAGGTTTATTTTATTTGCATAACATGTGTTTAATGCGAATTATGCGAAAACTACAGAGCGATATTGTGCTCAGGATGCGGATGCTTAGTGTGGACATTAAAGTAATGGTCCAGCTCACTCCATACGAGTTTCGTACGGGCATACTCGAAATTTCGATAACAGCATTTCATGTATTAATATTATCATACATTAGAATACACACTAATTCGAATTGGACCAATTTCATTATTTTTTGCAGGCAAGAAATAAAAGAAATATCCAAACTTAATCATAAGGATTCTCAATATAGTTTTATAACACTCGTGTTAAAATTCACATGTGATAAAGTTGTATCCGTTATATAAATCCGCTACGTAAACACCGCGGTTTCTTCGGTATGTCAGATAAATTTGCGTTAAGAGAGCTGTGTCGTGTGCGGCTATTGTGTCTAATTCAAAGACTAATCTTATTATATATTGAATCAGTTTCATTATACAAAACTGCAGAATCAGAGATTAGACGCTCCTGAAGTAGCGAAGTTAGAAACAGTTCTCCATTGGAATTTTGTCTAATTCAAAGACTAATCTTGTTGTCACAGCCGTCAGGCTGTGACATTGATTTCACCTTTTGTCAGAGTGTGCATTACAGCTTTAATTGCACTGCACTGCACGAATCTCTTATAGTCATGAAAGCCTTTTCACACCGACGCGAGTCTGCATGCCAGGCAAAAATGGCATGCAGCAAACGTCTCGGATTTGTTGACTACAATCGAGATGAAAACATTTAGGAATTAAGAGAATTGATGACATCGAAAATTATATTATCAACTTGACCAAGGTTGATGAATTACATTAATGCTATTTCATAGACAGCATATTCGCAAACGCTGAAGTCAAATAATTTGACATGTTTCAAAAACCATATATTATGTTGAACCGTCGTAAAGTTTATATTTAAGTTACTATATGTAGTCCAGGCGCATAAATTCTATTGTTAATAGCAACATGACTGCTGTGACATTCTTCTTTTAAGAAGAAAACTTTTTCGTTTTGAAACGAAAGTTCTTGACACATAGTATGTGTTTCCGACAGGTTAGCTTGTTATATATTGCTTCAGTTCATTATACAAAACTAAACAATCAGAGATTAGACGCTCCTGAAGTAGGGAAGTCAGAAACAGTTCTCGATTGGAATTTTCGAGAAGTTTAGTAAAATAGTCAATCAGTCGTTGTAAAACCGTGCAGCTATTTTCTTTTATTTCAAACAGAACGTATATCTTTAATATATTACTGAAATGTCTCTTATGTAGCTGCTATGAAAACAAATACTAAGCTCGCGCTTACAAATGATGCATTGAGTTTGTTAGTGTAATACTTTTGTACGAAAGGCAATAACACTGTAAGAGAACATTGATGATGCCACGTGCACCAGGCTTACCTAACCTAATGAATATATACAATCTATCCATACCCAAATAGGATCACTTTTTAACAGCTTTTGTTTTTGACTAGTTCGTCGACATAGCTAATCTCTATTATAGCCGCATTTATGACAATTATGAACGAAAAGTTCTAAAAAAATTACTCTGTAAATTTTAAACTTTCTCTGCAATTCGAACCAATGCTTAACTTATGAATACATTGAGCTGACTTTTCACCAAATGAAGGGAAGTTGGACACCGCCTTACACCCACACTGTCGGGTTTTGTGGCTCACAAAATATCCGCAGCGCGCACTGAGACATCGGTAAGACAACACCGTTGGTTAGTCATACAGTGTCCTAGGTAATATTGGCTGAGGTTTTCTATTGACATTTTAGATGTAGATGCTTGTGAGTGGGTGATCGCATAAGGTGGCTTAGAACGCAACGTGAGGACTGCACTTTACACTTTTTGTTTAGCCGGAGCGGGAGCTTAAAGCCTAGTCAGGTCTCAGCCCAACTTAGTTGAGCAAAAATGGGGAGGACGTTCAACAGACAGGGCGCTCGCAGTTGAGAAGAAAGAGCTTTAGTGTGTTTTTAATAAGCGCGAAAGCATGGTCGCAAGTGTCATTGATTATATATCCTACGGGACCGCTTTGTATAATGTTCTTTATGACCTGTCAGGATTTTGTCCAACAGCCGAGAGAAGAAGAGAAATTTCGGTGTGCGAGTCTTAAAAACTTCCGGCTTGTCGCGTTGTCTATTTTTGTTTTGTCATGGCCGTTTTGAGCCACACTAATGGTTAGGTTTCCATACGAGACTATTTTCGTTTTTTGTTTATTTTAATAATCGATTGGTGTCAACGTTAAACTTTATTCATACATCCAATCATAAGCAACATTAGTGGCTTACTCACCGAAGCCAAATACACGCATAATACTGCGAACGAAATGAAATTACAGAAAAAATTAACGGCATCAAGCATAAGGCACGAAGAACAGTGGCCGAGAGATTCAGACCTTTGTTATGTAGAGCTCAAAGCAGAGTACGCACATCAATTTGGACTTACTACAGTGCGATCACTCGCCGCCCAATCATTTAAACGAGAATGGTCGGTGACGATAGGTTTACCGAAAATTGACAACTAAAGGATTTTGTCGTTCACAAGGAAGGGACGTTATACTATGAGATTCCCTAAGGCCTAATCGTGACGTGGAAGTGGAGAAGTGAACTTGTTGCTCATATTAGCAGGACTTGAAGCAAGGACGAAACTGATGCTAAGAGAGGCCCCATAAGGAAAGCAAATATTAGTCGATTGTCGAGTATGGGATAAGGTTATCTTTTCAGATTTTGTTATCTTTTGTAAATGTAAGGAAAAGTACATAACAAATCTTTAGTACAGAGAAAGTACTGCTGCGTAAACTAGTAGTCCAACCGGAAATAGATAACGAGAGGCAAACCAGCCAACAACAGATAAGACTACTGTTGCGAGTATGGCAAAATAAAGCATTGCAGGAAGGCGAAAGAGAAAAGAATCAAACAAAACAAGGAAAGAGGTACCAAGAGAGCACGGCCAGGTGAAAACTCGTGAGATACACAAAACAAATACAAAATAATAGCACTGATACAAATCAATAATAGTGTGATCATCGAACTCCAAACACAACTACCAGCTCCACAAACGGTTCCATGTGATCACCGAGGTAGACAAAGGTGAGAAACAGTTCAGCAAAGCCGTTATGAGGGGAAGAGATTTCATGATTTTCCTTTACCTCACATTAGATGTGCAACAAAGTATCATTAATAACATTGTATATAACGTAAATATTGTAAACACTAGCTATGTGATCTATTTTGTCGATTGTTATTAAAATTCAAAATTTTAAAAATCTGAATCTAAACATTTTATAGTGTATATATCCTACTATATCTATCACAGACTATATATGATTTTTACGAGATACTTGATTATTCCTATAACATAACGTGTTTATCTATGAGTTCATGAATTACATGGTTGAAACCTGCATTTTGCTAAATTAATGTCTGGCTATTTCCAAGTGTAAATCCAAGAGTAAAAAATATTTATAAAACATATTTTAGTAAAAAATATAAACTTATAAAACATATTCTTGTTTCAGTGACCACAATTAAAGAATCATTTGATTAACAGTGAACCTGCACTGGTTGTGCAACGGTGTAGTTTGATTGTTCGTAGCTGCTGCAACCACTGTCCGCAAGTTCACCCTCACCGCGAAGGTGTTTCCATGGTTCGTTATTATTTCGAGCTGAACCAGTATGACGACGGTCAACCAATAAACAAAGTGAATTATTTAAATCCATACTTTTCACATCAACACTGCCATTAGTATTGAATGTTGATATAGAATGTTGCTTGCAAGCATCAAATTTCGTGTTTCCCAAGGTAGACGAAGCTTTACTGGCAGTGTACGGAAGCGAATGAGAATTGAAATGTTGAACAATTTTAACGTTGTTACTCAATAAAGAAATTGAATTATGTAAATCCATACTTTTCACATCAAAACCGCCAGTAGTATCGAATGTTGACACAGAATGTTGCTTGCAAGTATCAAATTTCGTGTTTCCCAAGGTAGACGAAGCTTTACTTGCAGTGCACGGAAGCAAATGAGAATTGAAATGTTGAACAATTTTAACGTTGTTACTCAATAAAGAAATTGAATTATGTAAATCCATACTTTTCACATCAAAACCGCCAGTAGTATCGAATGTTGATACAGAATGTTGCTCGCAAGCATCAAATTCCGTGTTTCCTAAAGAAGACGAAACTTTATTGGCAGTGCACGGAAGCGAATGAGAATTGAAATGTTGAACAATTTTAACGTTGTTACTCAATAAAGAAATTGAATTATGTAAATCCATACTTTTCACATCAAAACCGCCAGTAGTATCGAATGTTGATACAGAATGTTGCTCGCAAGCATCAAATTCCGTGTTTCCTAAAGAAGACGAAATTTTACTGGCAGTGCACGGAAGCGAATGAGAATTGAAATGTTGAACAATTTTAACGTTGTTACCGAATGCTGGTTCTGTTTGACTATGAAAGAGCGGTTGATTTTTAGCAGTACCAATGAGGCTGGATAGATGCGCTTTGTAGTCATCTGATAGAAAATTAAAGAACATAGAATGCTCGTGCGAAAGTCTTGGTGTAGAAGCGATGGGATACTGATCATTTTGATTTGGCAATTTTGTCGTGAAACAATTGTTAGCAAAAGCACCTGAAAGAAAATTTGAACCAATTAAAGACAACAGAATCAAACTTAGCGTTACGCAATATTATAGTGTTGTAATCCTGCTTTTGAGATAAGACAAGTTACCATGTTACGGGGTTACAAATTGAAAGACCATATGACATTGACTAATAACGTAAACGCAGAAATGGAATATTTGAGTGTTTACCATATGTTAAAGGATTAAAACGTACAAGTCAAGTTGTCTGTGTGTCCCTGTGTTTGCAAGTAAGTGTAGCCTAAAGCTATATTCGCACCAAAATCAGTTCAGACCGGTGAAATCATCCGTAGATTTGAATAAATCGAACATAGTTAAAATTAGCTAAAACGTTCGAAGCGCAGGTGACTATAGGTAATAAAGCTTATATGACTTAGTTAGAATATTGCGTTCAATGTCGAGTACTTCACGGGAATCCCACGTAAATATTGCTGCTATAACTTGTAGCTTTAAATTTAATGATAGAATTTGTACCCTCAGATAGAAATTTTATAATGTTGATATTTTGCCTAAACGTTATTCCAAAAGCGAATAAACAATTTTAAAATACCGAACGTGTTACGATTAGGATTGAACGTTATATTGTTAGAAAAGAGCTTAGTGTGGGGGTATGGGTTCAGCAGCCGCCGACTTAAGGTTACTTTAAGCATTATATAACATGCGAAGCGTAGGCTTAGTATATCGAGAACGACATAGCTTGCGTAAAATCTTAAAATTTACTTCTGCGTTTGCTACACTGGATCGAGACACTATACAAGATCAAAATCTAATACAGTTGTCTCAACATTTGAACGGTTGACACGATTGCTCAATCACTAATGCATAGGTATCGTACGCATGCGTGTGGCTTCGTACCGCCTCCACACTTAACAGCAGAATATACTGACGTATATATATCTCAATTTTGAAGCCTAAATCAGTTTAATTGTAATCTGTGTTAGTATCTGAGTGGCTCCACTAACCTAAGTAAACTATGAGTGGCCCAGACAAAGTGGAGTGAGTGGCGCCAGTAGCATAAGTTATGAGTGGCCCCGACAAACTAACTAATTTGCAATATCAACGAATTATCTAATTAATTAATTAATTAGCTCCCGTGGCAACATCACAGAGCTTTAAAAGCCACATATTCAGGATCAGCGACATCGAAACCCCCTGAACGCAAAAATTAGCTATTTTGCGTTTATTTAAAATTTGCTTAAAATTAACAAATTAGCTAAATAATTAACTAATTAGCATATACGGCCAAGTTTTGGAGTTTCAGGAATGTTATGTTCGTGACTAGCGACATAAAAAACCACCGTGTGCAAGTTATTTTTCATTTCTGATCACTTTGAAAATTTTCAAAAAATTAGTTATATATATAATAATTAATTAGTAATTAGCTAACTAAATAGCATGTTGTAACTTCCTAGAATAGTAAAAACACCAGATCCATAATCAACACGGCGAGATGAAGTATATGCACCAAAATAATAGCTTCACACTACTTATTCATTGAAAAATAAGCAATTTTTGTTTGAAAAAGCTAAAAATAGGCTAACACGCTGAACTAGCTAGTAAATTACTAATTAGCTAAAGCAAATTTTGACAAAAACGATGTCTTGCACTTGTCGGATAATAGGCCTTTCAAACAAAAAAATTTAAATTGGCCCAGTAGTTATTGAGGATTTCGACCGACGGACGGACAGTGCCGATTTTCCCCTATGACGAAAACAAAAAAGCTTCGCTTCGCTCCGCTCAATAATGATACCTATCGTCCTTGTACCTTTACATCAGAAATGTTACAATATGGAAGAACTCATTATTTATATTCAAAGTTCAGCTATCAACTCTAAAAATAGATTGCTTGCTTCGATTTTCAATAATTGTATAATGCATGTTTGTGGGTATATGTGTGCTACTCATTTCGTTCCGCTTGTAGGTTAAGCTCTCTGGCGAGGTTATGTGCATGGCACTGGTTTGTGACTACCTATGTATGGCAGAGGTTAAGCTGTAGACTAAACGGTCCTAGCGAAGCATCGTTAGTATATATCGATAGTATATATCGTATCTCCCTTAAAATATATATGTTGTTTGCCCTTGCCTGAGCTCCCGGAAAAAGCTTTAAGTCATATTCATTTAAAATCTAGCGATTACCTGAGGTAGGGCAACAACGATCCAAGCTAAAACCCCCACGCCACCTACGCATATGGTTTTAAGCATAAAGGAATTTAAGTACATCTGCTTGGAGAATTACTTAACTGCTTGAGTATTTGGAGCATGTAAAACTGACATGTCTTAAGAAAATTCCAGGGAATTCAACTACAATTGTGGCGGAAACACGATTTCGGGAAAATCAATTTGAATTTTTTAATGCTTAAAAACGGGCCCAGTAAGCAGTTGTTTTCGAAAAGCCAAAAAATTTGGCGTCGAGAGCAAATTCCTGCGAGTTAAAAAACGAAAGCACTCTAAAACTGAAATCATCTTTACTTCCGCAGATGAACTCTTCGTCGAGTGTCAGCTTCGTAGTAACCACGGTAGCGGCAGCGTTGTCCAACAACGTTTCATCAACCTGCATCTCGTGTTTCTCAAGCATTTGACCATCCTTGTGATTATCACGCGGCAGGGTCTGCAGCTGTTGTCCTGTCCGTGTTGCTGTTGGGATTGGGCTCTCAACATTGCAGTTCGGGTCCATTGACTTAGTAGCGATTTTATCTAGAACTAAACCGATGTGTAACTAATTGCTTTCAAATTTACACCACAGCACAAACAAATAATCCTAAACTGCTATCGGAAACAGAATGTTTAATGAATATGAATGAATAAATTCTAATTATCTATACACTTCGCAGAATGAGCATAACATTTCACGAGCCTAGAATATTTCAATATCTTTAGTATGCGCGAACTTACTATTTTTTCATAGCTGCTATAAAAACATTAATAGCATTCACGCTCGTAGGAGGTAGGGTGGTTTACCCTCCTGGAGCTCCGATCCCCCCACCCCGAGGCCTCGGCTACCCCCTCACAGGTGGCCCAGCCCCTCCCCTTACAGCGCCGCACGGGCCGACCATTTAGGTTCCGAAGGTGACACACCGCCGGAGGGCGAAAAATTCTGCCGATGACCCGGCTACCCCACCCGAACCTCGCGCATATATGCTTAGTCACGATTGTAATGACTAAAAATACACAATTTTTCAATATTTTTCGTGATTTTTAAGAAGACAACTTTTTTCCGAAAAATTAGAACGTAGCGCTGACTCCATTTTTGGAAACAGCGCCAAAATTTCCACAAACCTACATATTCAGCCACATTTTAGCAGTATTTCGCCCTAAAATATTGTGTTAAAACAATAGATTTTACCTTATTAATCCGTATTCGTCTTACAAAATAGTATGGACGTTTTCACTACAAACAAAAATGTGGAAGCTAATTTTATTATTAAATCTTTGAATTCAATCTATCTGGAGGAGGAAAACGATTTCTAATATGCGTACCAGGTGATGATGGTTACATAAAACCCTCATTAGGAATCGCAGTTTAAAACAATTTTCACGGTTGCTATATTGTTAGAACATTTTGTACCACAAACGGGTTTTATACTGTGCCCACATAGCGATTTAACTTCTTCCTCTTTACTATACAACGCTATTAAAGTGACATTAGTAATATATTGCACACGAAAGTTTATATGCTGTGAAAATTTGAACCAAGCCAATTGACACGTTACATAATTTCACATGGAAACAAAAATTGGAGCCGATTCTTGGTTCATCCGGTATAATGTTTCAAGCCGAAACAACTGAATTTGAGTTTAATTTGAAATTTGAACCAAGTCAATTTAAATAATTCAAATTATTTAAAAATTTAAATAATTCAAATAATTTAAAATTTGAACCAAATCAATTGACACGTTACATAATTTCACATGAAAACAAAAATTGGAGCCAATTCAGTTAGTTCATCCGATATAATGTTTCAAGCCGAAACAACTGAATTTGAGTATAATTTAATTGAAAAAAAAACGGCTTTTATTCAACCACTGCTCATGGGTTGGTGCAAATATGTGCAAAGAAGCACTATTGTCGTTCACATAAATTAATCGAATCACAACGAAAAAATTAACCTTACCTACCAATTAGTCCCAGATTATAATTATTACAACAAAATCATTGTCCTTAATATTCATACATAAATGACTTGAAACACGACCTGGCCTGTTCAAAATGTGAAGTTTTGCCGTTACGGTGATGTATTTTGTTTATCAATGTTCGGTACCAGCATTTTCGTGAGCTCTGTTGTATTTTCGTAAAAAAATAAATTCAGCTCGGCCGTAGTTCTGGAAGCTGTATGTTCGTCAAACAGTATATATGTATACTCATTATCTGTCAAATTTCAAAGCATAAAAACTACATATTTGTTAAATACAGCCGCTCAATTTATGAAGTACACGCAGATAAATAATGTCCTTATGAATTATTGTGTACAGTTGTTTGTCGTATTTTATTTTGGTTTGTTTTAATATTTTGTTACTGATACATCGGCATTTGATAAGACAATGCCTAAGGCTCGAGCTCGCTATGATGGCAATAACCAAAGAGTTTAGCCTGATGCAATCCTCATTACGCTCACTCTTTGGTTTACCAGCATGCGTTTGGTTAATAAACATATTTGTTGTTTTTCGTAATTGCGTCTGTGGATAAAAGTAACGCCGGTTAACAGGTTAGAGAATGTACAATGTACCAGTATTGTGAATTTTATTATATAGTAATCAATACATCTGGACAGTGTCAGTAAAACAGTTGAGTTGTAAAGCTGAGTTTAGTACTTAGCAGAAAAGGCACAATTTATTGCCAATAACGTTTGTCCACCCAATCAGCCTCTTCGAAATAATACAGTGAACCAGATCGACACGAAATGGTCTTATATATAACTTTGCATGCTTTTGCGTCTCAACCTATATACCTTACAATAACGACACTAGATGCTTTTCCAGGACCGGTAAGCCAAGAAGCATCCCGTATCAATTCTATAGGTAAAACTTAACTATACAAATTTATTGGCCAACACCACAATACTGCTTCCTTACGTATCTACTAATATCGTACAAACAAATGGGTGTATTGATGTAGTGTAAATAATTGAGTACAGTAACGATCATGTACACTCAATAAAAACACATATATTGAAACAGATTAGTATACAAAATTACTTCAATAAATGAACAAAATAAGAAATGGAGCGAGCCTACCGTACATTAAATCATATGTGTCTATTGAATACAACGACTGAATGTATTAAACTAGTACATACACAGCCACTTCGCTAGTTCTTAGAAGTAGTAGCAAATCGTTTATGCATGAGTAAACTTAAACTGCGCCCCTTACCATCTTCTTTTGACAAAAGCGATTGCCATTCAGCTGTTCACTGAACACAAATTTCATTTTTGCTTTAAAGAACAGAAATTAGTCCGTTTCATATTCCATACATTATAATTTGAAAATGTTCGCGAACACATTGGGGTTAAACTACAGGGGCCGAATTGCATTCGCTAATGGCGTTATAGAACAGAAAAAAGTCGAGATTAGATACGGCTAATGAAATCCGAGTTTTGTTCGCTAACAACGTTTTGTAAATTGTGTCAAAAGAGGCTGGTTGGGGGCGCATCTTAAGTGTACTCTTGCATTATTACTTAACGCTCGAAGGATTTTATTTGATAATTCTTCGAAGTCCGAGGATCCGGTGTCGGTTGCGTAAGCCCTAAAACTGTGCATAGCGCCTACAAAAGGTAGCTTCAAAGGCTAAACTAATTTATTACCTTTTTCTGATTGTCAGGGGCACAACAAGCTATTCCAAACTAGAGGGACGACTCAAAGTGGGCCCAGCCATAAGGGAAAACCCAATTTTTGCCCAAAAGTGGGACCGGCCGCACCCTCTAGTAGCGCCTCTCCTGATTTGTTAATAGTCAAAAAGGCTATGCGTTGGTAAAATGATATCTCGGGTGTTACTGTGCTGGAGTTGCTAAAGTCTACTTTCTTCGTGTTTGAAATGGAATGAACGTTTAGCTTCATAAAACAACTAGGAGCATCTCTGCATTACATCCGATCCGATTTACACGTGCATCGTATACAGAGCGGTCACACTGGATCCGATCCGACACAGCAGCAAAATCGTATGAACTAGTGAAAAAAATAAGTAGACATACACACGTATATAGTAGGTATAGAGTTTGGTCGGTATCGAATCGGATGCAATGTGACGAGAAATTAGACGAAACCAGATTCAACGTAACGTGAACATGGCCTTAGACCCTTAAATAGTAGGATCATCATTACATGCTCAGTGCAATTGGTTATAGCAGAAGCAATCCAATACCTCAATGTAGATACTGTACTATTGTGAGTGAAATTATAGGAACAGCAACTGAAAGCCTTAAATAGCCGGACCATCATTACATGCTCAGTGCAAGGGGTTATAGCAGAAGCAATCCAATACCTCAATGTAGATACTGTACTATTGTGGTTGAAATTATAGGAACAGCAACTGAAAGCCTTTAATAGCAGGACCATCATTACATGTTCAGTGCAAGGGGTTATAGCAGAAGCAATCCAATACCTCAATGTAGATACTGTACTATTGTGAGTGAAATTATAGGAACAGCAACTGAAAGCCTTAAATAGCAGGACCATCATTACATGCTCAGTGCAAGGGGTTATAGCAGAAGCAATCCAATACCTCAATGTAGATACTGTACTATTGTGGTTGAAATTATAGGAACAGCAACTGAAAGCCTTAAATAGCAGGACCATCATTACATGCTCAGTGCAAGGGGTTATAGCAGAAGCAATCCAATACCTCAATGTAGATACTGTACTATTGTGAGTGAAATTATAGGAACAGCAACTGAAAGCCTTAAATAGCAGGACCATCATTACATGCTCAGTGCAAGGGGTTATCGCAGAAGCAATCCAATACCTCAATGTAGATACTGTACTATTGTGAGTGAAATTATAGGAACAGCAACTGAAAGCCTTAAATAGCAGGACCATCATTACATGCTCAGTGCAAGGGGTTATAGCAGAAGCAATCCAATACCTCAATGTAGATACTGTACTATTGTGGTTGAAATTATAGGAACAGCAACTGAAAGCCTTTAATAGCAGGACCATCATTACATGTTCAGTGCAAGGGGTTATAGCAGAAGCAATCCAATACCTCAATGTAGATACTGTACTATTGTGGTTGAAATTATAGGAACTGCAACTGAAAAACCGGTTTGCTTTGATTTTCGATATCCGAAAACCGTGATACAGAAAAGCACTACTAACCTATACTATTGTCTACATGGTGTGAAGTCACATGGCTACTTTTGAATCGTTTAGGAGTTAACCAAGATTTATGCTGACTATCTGGCGAAACGCTGTTCGGTGATCTTTTCCCGTTATGATGATGACGATTGGATTCGATTTCAGCTGAAATCACAAATTATTGAAACTAAACTAAGCATATTTCGCTCTCCGATACAAAATATTCTATAGCATTTCATGAAAATACTGTTGCACGGATATTTTGTTGAAAAAATATCATGAATACATATGAAATAATGTTCAAAAAGGTATGGCGTCATGGATTTATTCTTTATTGAAATTACTGATATTGAAATATTTGTATGACATAAACGTATGTTCGATACAAATGTACATTAGATAAATTTATTAGGTTTATATGATACAGAAGGAACAACAACAACCATAACTTTAGTAAAAAAGTATACAAACAGTCGAGAGATTAGCATAACTGCGACGTTGCTCAGGTGTTAAGACATGGATTCTCAATGATCGCTCACTCATAGCATAAGTCAAGATTATGGAATGTGTTAACTAAGACGTTCCGCTGACGTTAAGACATGGATCTCCAATCATCGTTTACTCATAGCATAAGTCAAGATTATGGAGTGTGTTAACTAGCCCGTTGCTCTGGCGTTAAGACATGGATTCCCCATCATCGTTCACTCATAGCATAAGTCAAGGTTATGGAATGTGTTAACTAAGCCGTTGCTCTGGAGTTAAGACATGGATTCTCAATGATCGTTCACTCATAGCATAAGTCAAGATTATGGAATGTGTTAACTAAGACGTTCCTCTGACGTTAAGACATGGATCTCCAATCATCGTTTACTCATAGCATAAGTCAAGATTATGGAGTGTGTTAACTAGCCCGTTGCACTGGCGTTAAGACATGGATTCCCAATCATCGTTCACTCATAGCATAAGTCAAGGTTATGGAATGTGTTAACTAAGCCGTTGCTCTGGCGTTAAGATATGGATTCCCAATCATCGTTCAATCATTGCATAAGTCAAGATTATGGAATGTGTTAACTAAGACGTTGCTCTGGCGTTAAGACATGGATTCCCAATCATCGTTTACTCATAGCATAAGTCAAGATTATGGAATGTATTAACTAAGCCGTTGCTCTGGCGTTAAGACATAGATTCCCAATCATCGTTTACTCATAGCATAAGTCAAGATTATGGAATGTGTTAACTAAGACGTTGCTCTGGCGTTAAGACATAGATTCCCAGTCATCGTTTACTCATAGCATAAGTCAAGATTATGGAATTCATTACCGATGACGGAAACACTCCACTAACCGCTTGCAATCCAAGCAGCAATAAATTATCTTGGGTGCCCTTTACGCCTTTAAACGTTTATAATGCACTATCAGAATTAAAAAATAAATACAATCATACACCGGATGGCCTCATGCAATATTTCCTTCGCCAAATAAGGGACTCGATATGCTTCCCGCTTGCCTACATATTTGAACAATCGTTCATTAGCGGCGTGCTTCCTGATATTTGACTTCACGCTGATATAACAGCTGTTCATAAGAAAGGAGATCCTGAAGACCCATCAAATTACAGACATATTTCTCTGGTTTCAAACGTGTGCAAAGTGATGGAACGAATTAACAGCCATCTAAGGTCCTTTTTTAAACAACATGACCTCATTGTACCAAACCAGCATGTATTTGTTGCAAATAAATCTACCGAAACTCAATTCCTTGAAACAGTTTACGATTGGACAACAGCTATTGACTGTGGAATAGCTGTTGACGTAGTATATATTGACTTTGCCAAGGCATTTGATACGCCTTCTCATTCTAAACTACTCAATAAGCTGCAATTTGCTGGCATATCAAATTATCTACAGCGCTGGATCGAAAATTTCCTTTCCAACAGAACATTTAGTGTCAAGATAAATAATATAGTGTCTGCTCGACGTACAGTTTCATCTGCAGTCCCGCAAGGCAGTGTTCTAGGTCCTACTTTGTTTTTACTATACAGTAATGATATTGTTAATCAGAACTTTAATAACGTTAACTGTAAATTATTTGCGGATGACGTCAAACTGTACGCATATATTCCTCGTCAGAATAGCTATATTGGAACTCAAAGTCTACAAAATGCGCTTAACTGCATCGAAATCTGGTCAAGAGAATGGCAACTTTCAATATCGGCACCAAAGTGTCAAGTTTTACATCTAGGATCTACGAATCCGAGATATAGCTATTTTTTGAATAATGAAATTGTTCCCTCTTGCAGTCACTGTAAAGATTTGGGGATCGCTATGTCAGAAAATCTCAAATTTAGCACTCATTGTAATAACATCGTTTCGAAAACCTTCCGTATATCTAATATGATATTTAGATGTTTCAAGACGTCTAATATTGAAGCGTTATTGTGTGCTTATACCAGTTACGTGAGGACTATTCTTGAGCATGCACCTTCCGTGTGGTCACCTGTTTTTCTCACTGAAATTGATATTATTGAATTTTTACTAGAGCCTGTTTAGAAATGGTGTCCTACAACGATAGGCTACGCTATTTAGGTCTTGAACCGCTTGAAAAACGCCGTTTAATAAATGATCTAGTAATGACGTTTAAATACCTTCATAAAGAAATAAACAGCGCGACTCATGATTTTTTAACATAATATTATTACGATCAGCAGAGGTCACCAGGCAAAGTTACGAAAAAAAGAGCTCAAACCACAGTTTTGAACCATAAATTTCCTTCACGTATTATAAACCAGTGGAACAACCTGCCCGCAGACGTCTTTGCCAAAGCCTCAAATTTCAAAAAATTTTGAGATGTTCTTGAAAACTCAAGCTTTGAAAATTCCCTAAGTACGACAGAAACCTATGACTCAGATGTAGATTTTGCTCCCTTTCTGTTTAAATTTTATTAAGGATATTAACTTTTTGTAATTATGTATTCTTTGTTTTATAAGTTTATAATGCATATTGTTTCTTGTTACCAGTAACGAGGATTAGTAAGCCATTGCCTCATTTTCGGGCTCGCTATGACGGCCTTAACGCCAGAGCAACCCCAGTTACGCTGACCTCTCGACTACTGGCATAAATACTTAATAAAATTTGTTGTTGTTGTTGCTGAATGTGTTAACTAAGCCGTTGCTCTGGCGTTAAGACATGGATTCCCAATCATCGTTTACTCATAGCATAAGTCAAGATTATGGAATGTGTTAACTAAGACGTTGCTCTGGCGTTAAGACATGGATTCCCAATCATCGTTTACTCATAGCATAAGTCAAGATTATGGAATGTGTTAACTAAGCCGTTGCTCTGGCGTTAAGACATGGATTCCCAATCATCGTTTACTCATAGCATAACTCAAGATTATGGAATGTGTTAACTAAGACGTTGCTCTGGCGTTAAGACATGGATTCCCAATCATCGTTTACTCATAGCATAAGTCAAGATTATGAAATGTGTTAGCTAAGCCGCTGCTCTGGCGTTAAGACATGGATTCTCAATCATCGTTTACTCATAGCATAACTCAAGATTATGGAATGTGTTAACTAAGACGTTGCTCTGGCGTTAAGACATGGATTCCCAATCACGGTAGCATAAGTGAAGATTATAGAATGTGTTAAAACATTTTATACATAATACAACCTATACCTGTTGTTTTAATACAGTTGAAATATAGAATTATTAAAAGTCAAAATATAAAGGAATCAAAATCTTTACTTACATCGTAGTTACAAGGTTTTGTCATACATAAGGAAATTAAAGCCACGCCTAACTAACGCTGTCCCAGTTATACTTACGCTAATGTGTTTCGCTTTCATGGTGTTACACTCTGACAAAACATAAGTTATGGCTTAACTTAGCATAAGGAATTCGGATTTCGCATATATGTTCGTCCCTGGAACGCCAGAAACAGCCTGTAACATTTTAAATAAAAATTAAACTCCACCTAAAGTGTTTATTGACAAATAGCATATGTTACAAAAAATTAAAAGTTAGGAAGAGATACAAATTACAAGTGTTATAACGCAAGAATGATATTAATAAACATGTACCGTAGCAGTAAACATAAGATTAGTAAGGGAGCTAAAAATATGAGCTTAATCCAAATTGTAAACACTTACTATAACAGTGCTGCGGGCTATACAGTTTTCTTTCGTTTTACGAGTGCTTGTCATTGATCGGCTACTGTCAGATTGAAAACACCTACTTAACGTCCTAGCTGTTCTACTGATACCTTCATCTGTATTCGTACGGAAATCGCTTAATTTCAACATTTGCTCAAGACCACCCATTCGTACAGGTACCGTTGACGAACATGGCAGACGCTTTTGCTTTTTGACATTTTATAACTAAAACACTTAACTGTATATACCCTAAAGTTGACAAGCACGAAGTATAGTTATTCGACCAAGTGACACCGGTGTTGTTCGATATATGTTTGGTTTTGGCCAAAATACTTTCTAGGAGTTGGTTAAATATTTTCGAGTTCGGAGCGGAAACAAGGGGAACACCCGTCAACTGCTGCAGGCAAGAAATTCAGGAAGCCAACCATGCGGTTGGCAAAATATATTCATACAGATT
>JASANE010022699.1:0-20557 GCA_030248225.1 Trileptium ribeirensis | reverse complement strand
GCTTAGCTAAGCAGGCCATCAAGCATGGTGTAGATTATATTTTTTCGGTACGCTGCATAAAAAATGATTTGGTTATTAGTATCTGCACGAATATCTTGGCTTTTTCATAGGTTTTAAAATGTGTTTAGGTCCGAAATTTTGCGATTTCCAGAATAAATAGTCTGTCTTCGGTTGCCGGGGTTAGGAGTTTGCGCTCATATTATTTCCATATATATGTTTAGTAATATTTACAACTTTTCAGAACAATAATTTTCGCGGTAAATCTCCAGAAACTGTGCGAGCCTGAGGTAGGAATCCAGAAATTTGCAATTTTTCAAGTTCAAACTTTATTTAAAGAACTGTGTACTCTGTCTTCATTTATTAGGTCATATCGCGTAGATGGGGCGATTTAAAGGCATGGAGGGATTAGGCAGATTTTTGTATGCTGACCATATCTCGGTAATCTATAATGCGGCACGAAATATTTTTGCCTTTTTTATAGATTTAAAATGGGTTTAGTAACTTTTTATGAACACGATTTCAGAATATAATTATTCTCTTCGGTCGCAGGGTCACATTGCGTGCTAGGCATCAAGCATGGTCCATATATAGGTTTAGTACAGTGAGGACAATTGATCGAGACCCTAGACTTTTCAGAACAATAATTTTTGTGGCATTTTTTTAACCCGACCCTGAATGCAACGCGATCTTTTTTTTCTTGAAAATAAATCTTTCAATTATTATTTTGATAATTGTAGTTTTTTTTGCAATTTGTTTAGGCTACGGCACGCAGCCATTTATACCGTGTAAACTATATTTTCGGTACGAGGAGTGCATAATTTGGGTCACGTGTAGATTTGCCACAAAATAAACTACTGTTCTTTTACGTGCGTTTTTTTACATGGGTTTTTATGGTGAGGTGGGGCAATTTTTCAATACTGCTCTTCGGGTTAGTTTTTGGCCTAACATTTTGGCGCCAAGATTTAAGCATGTTCCATATATATATACAATTATTTGACAGCTACAACTTTTTGGAACAAATTTCCGGCGACCCTTCCCCCACAATTGTTGCGAGCCGAATAGGATGACAGTGATGCTATTTTCGTGGAAATCAATTTTTTTAAATTTCGTCTTCTGAAAAGTCGTAGATCTCGATGACTGCATTCAGTGTACTAAATATATATATATATATATATGGACAATTCTTGATGCCTAGAAAGCAATGCATAACCCAACAACCGAAAACAGACTATATTCTGGAAATCGTGTTTATTGACCTTAAACACATTTAAAATCCCTGGAAAAGACATGAACTATCGTGGCGGATTGTAGATACCAAAATTGTCGTATTCAGCCAACCCAAAATATAATATAGATCATGCTTGATGGCCTGCACGGGATACATAAAATAACAGATGAAGGTCGACTACGCAATTCTGGAAATCAAGTTCGTCGAACGTAAAACTCCTAAAACACATTTAAACGGTTATAGCCCAGTCGGACTCTAGATAACACAGCCGTATTTGACATATTTATGAAGTAAAATACTCGCTTCAATTCACAAACACTCGCTTGAATTCAAAAACACATTAATAATTAATAACATGGCGAAATTTGAAAAATTGGTTTCCACAGAAATAGCACCGTAATGTCATATATATTCAGGCTCGCAACGATCCTTGGGGAGGTCCCGCAAAAAGTATTGTTCCAAAAAGTTGTAGCTGTCGATGATTGTATATATATGGAACATGCTTGATGCTTAGCACCAAATGCGTAACCAAACAACCGAAGACAGACTATATTATAGAAATCCTGTTCATCCACCATAAACCCATGTAAAACGCACGTAAAAGACATGAATTATTTGTGGCAAACTGTACATAACCAAATTATCGTATTCAGCGTACCGAAGAAATATAATTTACACCATACTTGATGGCTTGCCCGCAGTGCATAGCCTAAACAAATTAAGACAGACTACACAATTCTGGAATAAAGTATGACGAAATTGAAAGATTTATTTCAAGAAAAAGATCACGGTACCGTATTCAGGGTCGCAGCGGCCCTAGGAGAGATCCCACAAAAAGTATTGTTCTGAAAAGTTGTAGGTCTCGATGATTGTATTCACTGTACTAAAACCTATATATGGACCATGCTTGATGCCTAGCACGCAATGCATAACCTAGCAACCGAAGACAGCCTATATTCTGGAAATCGTGTTCATCGACCCTAAACCCATTTTAAATCTATAAAAAAGGCAAGAACTATTCGTGCCGCATTATAGATTACCAAATTATCGTATTCAGCATACCAAAAAAATATAATCTACTCCATGCTTGATCGCCTGTACGCGATACATAACCTAATAAATGAAGACAGACTACACAATTCTTTAAATCAAGTTTGACAAAACTTGAAAAATTGATTTCTAGAACAAGATCACCCTACCATATTCAGGCTCGCACCTGGGAGATTTACCACAAAAAATTATTGTTCTGAAAAGTTGTAGATCTCGATGATTGTATTCAGTGTACTAAACATATATATGGAACATTTCTGATACCTAGCATGCAATGCATAACCTAACAACCGAAGAGAGGCTATATTCTGGAAATAGTGTTTACCGACCCTAAACCCATTTAAAACCTATGAAAAAGCCAAGAGGTATTCGTGGCGGATTGTAGATAACAAAATCATTGTATGCAGCGTACCGAAAAATATAATCTACACCATGCTTCATGGCCTGTACGTGATACATAACCTAACAAATGAAGACAGACTACACAACTCTTTAAATCAAGTTTGTCGAAATTTGAAAAATTTACTTCAAGAAAAAGATCACCGTATCATATGCAGGGTCGCGGCGGCCCTGAGAGAAGTCTCACACAAAGTATTGTCCTGAAAAGTTGTAAATCGCGGTGATTGTATTTATAAAACATATATGGATCATGCTTGATGCCGAGCACGCAATGCATAACCTAGCAACCGAAGAGAGGCTATATTCTGGAAGTCGTGTTCACCGACCCTAACATATTTAAAACCCCAGGAAAAAGCATGAACCATTCGTGGCGAATTGCAGATAACCAAATTGTCGTAATCAGCTTACCGAAAAACCGAATATACGCCATGCTTGATGGCCTCACGCGATGCATAAACAAATGAAAACAGACTACACAATTCGTTGAAAATAAAACCCAAGACACCATTTTAAACATTATAATTTGGTCCAATGGAACTCTAGATAACACAGTCGTATTTGGCATATAACGTATAACACTCGCTTGCTTTCACAAACACATTAATAACATGACCAAATTTGAAAAATTGTTTTCTAGAAAAAGATCACCGTACCAAAATTTTCCGTTTTTCAACATTTCCCGGTTCCCCTAAGCCTTCGTTTCTGTCATTTTTACGTCTAAGTTTACCGTTTCCCAACATTTACCCGTTCCTGACCATTTCTTGTTACCCAAGATCCTGGTTTAACTAGATTTCCGACCCCAGGATTTTCCATTTTCTAGTTTCCTTTTTTTGTATTTATAAGTTTCCCGACTAACTATATTTCCCTGTTGTAATATTTCTCAAGTTTCTGAGTACCCAACTCTTCCGTTTCCAACACATTCAGATTCTCAAGCACTTGGCATCACAACATTTTCTAGTTTCATGTTCATGTTTCCCCATTTCACAACATTTCGAATTTTCTACCTTTTCTGTTTTCCAACATGTGTAATTTTCCATGTTTTTCTTTTATATTCCATTTCGGTGTTCCCCATTTCAACTAGCTTTCTTGGTACCAAAAATACTTCCTTTTTCTTTTTTCTGTTTTGCAACGTTCTCATACGAAGAGTTTCGCCAGTTGTACCAGTGTTGCGTTTCTCAAGTGTGTAACTTCCTAGCATTTGGCAGTTCTATGTTTTCCATTTACGACCACTTTCCCGCTTCCCAAGTGTTCCTTTTCCAGGTAGTTTCTAGTTTCCTACATTTTAACACTTTGTTATTTCGAAACTTTTTTAAGCTTCCTTTATTTACCGTTTTCCAACATTTTTGTTTTGTACTTCCCAATATCTTCCTGTTTCCCTACCTACTGTCCTTTTCCAAAATTTCTTCGGTTTTCGTCCCGTTTTCCCAATTTCTTGTTTTCCCAATTTCCCGATTTCCCAATATCCCGTTTTCCCAATTTCCCGATACAATTTCTCCGTTTCCCGATTTCCCAATTTTCCGTTTTAACAATTTCTCGATTTCCCAATTTCCCGATACAATTTCTCTGTTTCCCAATTTCCCGTTTTCCCAATTTCCCGTTTTCCCGATTTCCCAATTTCCCGATACAATTTCTCCGTTTCCCAATTTCCCGTTTTCCCAATTTCCCGTTTTCCCAATTTCCCGATTTCCCAATTTCCCGATACAATTTCTCCGTTTCCCAATTTCTGTTTTCCCGATTTCCCAATTTCCCGATTTCCCGTTTTCCCAATTTTCCGATATAAGTTTTCCATTTCCCGATTTCCCATTTTCACGATTTCCAAATTTCCCGATTTACCAACTTCCCGTTTTCCCAATTTCCCGATTTCCAAATTTCTCGATACAATTTCTCCGTTTCCCAATTTGCCGTTTTCCCAATTTCGCGATTTCCCGATACAATTTCTCCGTTTCCCACTTTCTGTTTTCCCAATTTCCCGATTTCCCGTTTTCCCAATTTCCCGATACAATTTCTCCGTTACCCGATTTCCCGTTTTCCCAATTTCCCGATTTCCCGTTTTCCCAATTTCCCGATTTCCCAATTTCCCGATTTCCCAATTTCCCGATACAATTTCTCCGTTTCCCAATTTCTGTTTTCCCGATTTCCCGTTTTCCCAATTTTCCGATTTCCCGTTTCCCAATTTCCCGATTTCCAAATTTCCCGATTTTCCAGTTTCCAAATTTCCCCTTTTCCCAATTTTCCTGTTTTCCCGATTTCCCGCCAATTTTTCCCGTTTTCCCAATTTTCCCAATTTTCTTTCCCGTTTTCCTAATTTCCCGTTTTCCCCATTTCCCGTTTTCCCAATTTCCCGATCTTTCTCCGATTTCCTAATTTCTTCCATTTTATTCCCGATTTTTCCTACAATTCCTTTCCGATTTCCCGTTTTCCCATTTCCTTTCCCAATTTTCCCAATTTCCCAATTTCCGATACAATTTCTCCGCTTCCCAATTTCTGTTTTCCCGACTTCCCAATTTCCCGTTTCCCGTTCCCGATTTGCCCAATTTCCAGTTTTTTTTTTTTTGTTTTTTTTCTTTTTTCCTTTTCTCCATTCCTTCCATTTCATTATTTCCCAATTTGCCGTTTTCCCGATTTTGCGTTCCCTTTCCAATTTCCCGATTTCCCAATTTCCCGCTTTCCCAATTTCCCATTTTCCCAGTTTCCCGTTTTCCCGCCCGTTAAAAGTAGAAAATGCGAAAAAGAGAAAGTTTACTCAGTCTTCACAGAAAATCAAGTAACCAAACAAAAAATAAATACAATTCAGTGTGTGTCTATTATACAAGACACACATGCAAATAAAATAAAATTTCCCGCAGGAAAACGGGAAGCCCCGGAAGTTCACTTGGGCCGCTGTAGTGTATACTGCACGCGCTGTGTGAAGAACTTAGAGCGGCATTCCGGTGTTGATCGGGCGTTAAACGGTTAACGACATTTACTTAATTGCGGCTTTACGTGAGATAAAGTACAGGGGGCACTGATAAAGCGACTATGACGTATATACAGCTTTTCGCTGTATTAAGATCAGGATCCTATGCATCGGTGGAGCTAACAAGGGTTGACAGTTGTCATTGTTTACAACTACTCTCGTTTGTTTGCAGGCATGTCTTTATTCACTGGCTTTACTATCTTGGAACACAGCAATAGCTCCCGCATCGCTTAATGGCTTGAGTACACCGTTCTCCTCAATGCAGTCGGGCGTATGCCGAATCCAAGCTTGATGTGAATTGGGCTCCATCCGTGGCGCTGAGTTCAGTTTGTCAGGCGCATAATACCTAAATCTTACAGGAAATTTTAGAACATTTCGTTCGTTTACTAACAATATCTGGAAATACATGGCCTGCTGTGGATAGCCATTTTCAAAACCCTACCTACACTACAGAGATGACACTAGCGTTACCATTTGCGGTAAATGAAATTGATAGACTTGCGCAAAATTGAAGTATGTGCGAAACGACGGTAAATCATAACTGCCAATTTAACTTAGGGCCGGTAGGGAAGATGACGCTATGCACTTGTCTATATACTAAACCTTAGCCTGTGCCTTTTCTAGCCATATAATAACTTCTGACCCTTAAGTTTGACACGAGCCCTCACTGCTATATCACTAGAACAGCTGATTAGCACAAGAAAACGTTTGAGAATCAAAGGCGGCTCCTAACGTATCTGGCCGCCCAAAATAAAACGGATCATTTTTAGTTTTCCGCGTATAACTGAGTTGGCTATGGAAACTTGACATAAGACTGCACAAAAAATCTGACATACCGAATTATATTTTTTGGGCCAAAAAGATAGACTTGCTCAAAATCTAAATCAATTCTGACTCAGCTGTGTTTTCAATGAAAACATTATATACGATCACTGGAGAAGGAAAACCTTAACGTTAGCATTTGTTTTAAGAAAATAGATAGTTCAAGCGGTGGAAACACCTCACTTAGATTAAAATTAAAGCTCACAAGAACTAAGGTTAGATATTAAGCTGGGTATATCGACAATGCGACAGCTTAAACTATTGAAACGCAAAATGATCATCTTCGAAATTCACAGTCCATGAACAATCCATTCTTGCAAAGCTGGATATCGCCAGGCAGAAATTTGAGAAATGTACTTATTTTTTTAACACTGACTTGTAGTCTAATCCTCCGTTCGGCTTACTCTCTGTGACTTCTTAACTACAGTGTATATCGTTTGAAACCTGGCTATTGTATTCAATTTTTTCTCTGGTATGTCATCATTAAACAGCACGCCGTTTCAGCATATATATTTCATTCGAAACGTCATTAAATCCACTTTAACTGATCTAAAAATGCAATAAATTACTCGTAAAATAAAAAGAAGTGCAACTGCAAACCGGTGCCACAACCCAATCTTTTCCCCGTCCCAATGTTTTCCCCGGAAAGTTCAGAGAAAAATATACTTCGTGTTATCGTTACTCAACAACTTTTCCATTTTCCTGTAAACTGAGTAAAGATAACTGACGAGCAGACAAAGACCGAAGTGGTATTCAAGCCACACGGAAATATTATGACAGGCAATGTATTTCAACTTTTCTGTGCAGGGGGAAAGATTGGGATGAAGAAAAGTTACCCCAATATTTCCGGGGGAAAGATTGGGGTGTGACACCGGCTCAATTGCTATGGTGCAATTTTGAAAAACCTAACTCATTTATCAGATATTTAAGGAAATTGATGTTTTGGCAGCTAATTGGCAATCGTAACCGCAAATCCCAGTAACTTCTCAAGTTTTTTGCTGAGCTCGGTGAATTTTTGAATACTGGACATTGTCACTACTTTCAATTTGTGTCGGTCTTTACTTCAACATGACTTCTTTAGCGTCCTACCAATGATTATATACGGCTAGAAATTTTTCTGAATTTAGGATGCTGTTTGAAAGCCACTTCAAACATTGTTTTCAACCACAACTACGGAATTTTTGAGGTTGGCATATTAATCCCTTTTGGTAATACATTAATGTCGGTTGCTACAATTATGAATAATCAAACTCTAAGGTGACGGAATCCATTAGGCGCTGGAAAAAATATTAGGTGGATAGTTCCCAAAACAGTCTGGCTCTATTGACATGGAGTCACCTTGCTTTTCGCAAAATAGTCCCAGAATTTTATTCCAAATTAAAAATATGTTTAGGCTTCTTCTAGTGTTCATTCGCGTGACACTAATGCTACAAACAACGTCTGATCATATGAAAAGCAATATCAAGTCAATGGAGAAGCATATGTATTTTGCTAAAATTCGGCTCCTTTCAACTACAACAACTCGCTTAATGTACAAGTTTTACTAATTTCACAAATAGACGTACATACATATAATATTTATACACAGAGCAATACATAGCAGTTTTAGCTTTTTATACATTAAATAATTACCGATTTTACACATTCGGTGATGACATAATATCCTGTTTTCGAACGACAATATGCCAGTTTACAATGATTTTAAGAGTTTACAACTGCAATCGCATAATTTTTGTAATAAATTTAAACATTTCATGGAGATTGCTTCACGGACATTTACCTTAAATTTCGGACTATAATATCCATCGTTCGCGATATAAAGATGGAAACTTTATTTCGATATGAAATCATTTGCTTTCATGGCTTTTGATAAACTAATTTGCTCACAAATCCTAACTCTCCATATAGGCAATCGTTGGCATATGTCAAAGGACCAACCTCAACTGCTTCGAGCTGACCACTGTTAAATTACGCTGACCTAATCTGTACAATGAAAGATCCAATACATCAGCTATCTATTTAGATTGATCTGTAATAGGGTTCCAGATAAAAAACCGCTGAACCGAAGAACGTGGCTACGAGCTTTGCTTTTTCAGTATCGCTCCCGCCCATGACATTAAGAAACGTTTCGTGTCACGGCAATGGCACTGTTTTCCCAACCTATCAACTATATATTGAAAAACCTACAACCGACGTCTTTCAGCCTAGTAACTCACTCTAGTTACAAAGAAGCGATTGAAAACAACAGTAGAACTTCATTTTTTTTGATAATACTCTCCGCACCTAGTCCCATATTAAACGGAGGACAACTTGGCATCCATGGCTAATTCGGTGCAGTGAGAATCATTACCCGGGACCACAATATCATTTTGAAAAGAGTTAGTTTCGCTATTTACGTAATAAGACAGATGATCAATCGAATAAAGAATAACACATATACTAAACAAACTACGTGATCATAGATAGTGGTTAATAATAAAACCCGTGAAACGCACGATTCTTTTGACGAGTATAATTATACAGAAATACAAGTGTCCATTTAATCCATGTAATAAAACATTTTATTACCACATCTAGGTATAGCGTAAAAAGCTAGGCTCTTTTTCTTTAACCATGCCGTCCGAAATTGGTCAGTTTGAAGCGATAATTTTGGTACCATTTAACTCAGCTCGACGAGGCGGTTCAGAAAATAATACTATATTTTTGAGGTAGCAAATGATACCTCCCCTTTGGTATCGAAAATATTCAAAAAATCCCAAAAAAATGTATCATTTCATATATAATTCAATTAGCACTAACAAGCTGATTTTGCTGTCAAATTCAGTTGAATCCGCTCAAGGATTAACCACTTGGCTAAAATTTAGACTTTGGTTTACTGTATGGTCGTTGGTTCTTAAACGATTCAAATCAGTTCCTCAATGTTAAAATTATTGAAAAACTGTAGGGTACAAAGGGGAAATCATTGCAACCAAAAAATATAAAATTTCTTTCTAAATATTGCCGAAATGGACATATTGTGAACCAAATTAGTCGAGATGAGTTGCCAGGATTATAATTGTTGTATCTTCAAAATTGACCAATTTTTGTGATGGACGGAAGACGGCTAAAGGAAAAGTCCCAAAAACTGTGTGAATACAAATACATTTATTCTCCCTAAATGAGTCTCAGAGCAAAACCTCTCATCCATATGTGTTCAGTCATTGGCTCGTCCAATACATCGTAACTTTCTGGACATTCGACGGGATTGTCTATAACTAAAAATCGCAGATATTATTTATCAGTACATATATAAATGCCTAGTATTTAATTATAAAGGTCCCCAGTTATGTTAAGGTACGGGTGCCCGTTTGCTGGCATTAAAAATCCCAGTGTTATAGGAGAACCATTGGAGGAATGGATGACAGTTCCAAGAGAGGAAATGAGCTTATCGTCCATCATACCTATTTTACAGGGGGCACATCAAAACCTTGCTGGTGAATATCAAAGCCTTAATAGCGACGTCCCCATTGAGTTTCAAGCAATTATCGCCAGATTAAAAGCTGAAAACCTGGCGTTTAGATCGTTGTAGGTTGACCCAGTGCATTTGTGAGCTTAGCACCTTGGAATATTCTATAAATCGGTTACAACAAAGTCCACAGTACTAGTAGGCTTAGTTCCTATCAAGAACGGCATGGCATGCGTTTCACGTTCGCCCCTAAAAGTTACACTGGCCCTTCGCATTAGCTGTGCGTCGGTGGTAATTAAAAGACACAAAAACATACAAAACACAAAACAAACCATTCATAGTTGACGTCTAATAATCCCGTATTAACAATACACGTAATGACAGTTAAATATTCGCCGTTATAGGTTCTTACCCTTAGATAATGGACAAATTTTATTTAAACTATACCGCAGTAAATGATCTGAATCGTTATTAAAATGTTGTGAAGCGCAAAATTCTTAACAATCTTGCAAAACAACTGGGCCCAGGCAATCCTGAGGGGCAATACGTGATATCGTTAGAAAAAAGAACAGCTTGGTTCTGGGGGCGGAAGCCCTCCACTTAGTGTATGTTTCATATAAGGACCGAAGTTTAAAGGTTTAGTATATCGAGAACGGAATGGCATGTATTACACCTTGACTCCTCAGGGTTACCTTGGCCAAAAACAATGTGGTGTGGCATTGTGGAAAAGGTTTGCTCAAGAGAATCTTAAGTTTCGAACATTAACAATTGACGATAGACACAGCCGAGATTTTGCTTGTTTAAAAAATAATAAAAACGCCGCGAAAATCAATACTTTCCTTGAACAAATAAGCTGTGAATGATTATAAAATTCTGGCAGAATAAATATTTCACTGCTTGAACCCAACGATCTCGACGAAGCATCTAGTGGCTATCTATGTCCAAACAAGTTTGCATTGAGTTACAACAAATGTCATCATTGATTGTAACTCATGATGCATTTATTAAACGCTATTATAACACGAAGCATTGCAACCCCCAGATAGTTCGTTTTACAAGCGACACTTTACAAAAAAATTTTCTGTTGGTCCATGTCCTGTTTAAGGTTATATATCGTTAGAAAAAAGAACAGGGAGGGCATAACATTTCGACTTAGGCTTAGTACAAATGTTATATTAGATGCAAAGCTTGGGCTACTGCTAACACTTACTATATTGAGAGCGGCATAGAATGTATTTCGCTTCGAAACGTTACACTGGCCATGTTGTTAAATATTTGAATGCCGGAACCAGAGCTATGAATGCGACTGGTCCCAACAGGGCTCGCTACGAGAACACAATTGACGCGAAGCGTTTCCAAATCCGTCTAAATATTGCAAAAAATTTGTACCAAGTTTTGTGTAATGACTACAAGTTAAGATTTTCTGATACATCTAATAAACTATATCTAACATTTAAGAACACAAGAGTTTCATAGCTGCAGTCTTCCAAATTGATGCATTGTGTAATGACTGTACAAAACTGTTAGGAAAATTATGTGCCAGTACATGTAGATAATGTACACAATCTCGCCAAATTAAAATGAGAGAATATAAACACTATTTTATAGACAATAAAGTTGCTGTTTGAGTATAGTTGGAGCCAATGTGTAAAATACTAGATACGAGAATAAAAGACAAAATTAGTGAGACGGCCCATAACCATGGAATCCAAAGCAAAAGTCCATTTATGTTGGGGCCATTGTCTAAATATCGGTTGTTTTTAATTACATTCTATCGGCTCCGCGATAAGTGCTTTTCTACACAATTTGTGTGAAATATATAATGATCACATTGCCAAAAAAAATTTGGATTATGTTAAGTTTTACTCTTTTATAACCGGAGAAAAAGCTTGGTATTCAACTCTAAGACCATGCTAAGCTTAGGCTTACAATAACAAAGCTTTAGGCGATACCGAAGCCAAATTTAAGCGATACGGAGGCTTTAAGATTGCATAAGGAATGCGCCATTAAAATATGGGCTAACATTAGAGAACAGCCAAGTGTCATACTTTTCCCTTATACACACTTGCTAATACTCAAATAATATATCGAATTAGTGAGATTCCGTACAAACACGTAAATATATTCGGGTAAAAGCTATCAATTTATACATAAAAACATAGCAGCTAAAAATATTAAACAAACATGAACATAAAATACTTTAACTCAGACTGGAACCCATAAAGAACTTCTTAGGCTTCACACAAATGAAATGCCTTTCCGAACAAAGCTGCTATTGCAACGCTATAAAATAAGGAACCATTTTTGACTAAGCGATAGTGTAAAGCTTATATAAACTTTGTTTTAACGAAATCGCTATGGCCAAATCGTTTATTGAATCATACCAATACACCATCAATTAGGATTCGTGTTCATTTGCGATCAAATTTAATGTACCGATAATAAAACGCTTGGTTGGTTTAACAACACCGTTTTGCCTAACGCTTTTCAGTAAATCAGATCCGACAAAATTCCATTCCCTTTTCTAAATCCGTGGTCGTTTTACAGAAAATGGCTTATTTTCGGCTGACGAGAAACGGCCTTGCACCAGGTCGGATCGCGGATCGTTTTTCGCCACGTATAAAACAGAGGTGGACAAGTTGAAAAGAGAGGGAGGAGGACTTTAATTGGCCAACTTAATAAGTCTTAAGCTTAGGTCTACAATGGTCCACAGGGGATGATACCTAGCGCAGCAGTGCCAGACTTTAGGATGTTTACTGGATCCAGGTCCAAATTTATTGGCTTCATAAAAAATTGGACGATAATGTTGTTCTTACTCAGAATAATTGTTTTCAATCTATACATAAGTAAATAACAACGAAAACCTAAAATTATATTGAAGAAACTGGTTATTAAAACACACCAGAGAGAAAAACAACGCTATACTAACGTAACAGCAAAAACAAAAATACAAACACAAAACAGTAAACTACACATGAATATTACCACCGGTTATATCACTAATCCAATGTAAATATACAACATCAACGGGCAGGTAGCCCAGTGGCTTGGTGCTCACAAAATATGAGAGTGTCCCCGTGTTCAACTCACGGCTTTACCCAGCTTTAGCCAATTTGTAACTAATTGAAACTGTATCGAATGGCTCCCCAAATAAAATAATGTCCAAAACTACTCAATCCGACAAACATTTGTGTAAAACATTTGGAAAAATTGTGAAATTTTTGACACAAATATAGGATTTGGTGGTTGACACAGGATTTTGGCCTGTCAAAACATACAATGTACTAGATGATGAATTTTCTGTAGCAATTGATAGTTTAGATAAAAATGTCCATAAATTAGACAACTATTGCTGCAGCATATATCTAATCGAGACACTATGCCTTAGGCGTGTTCAGAGACAATTTTGTATACAATTAAATTTCTGCCTTAATTTGTAAATGGTTTTGGTAATTTAAATTGTAGTGTATATGGGTAAGAAAATCTAATCGAGACACTATGCCTTAGGCGTGTTCAGAGACAATTTTGTATACAATTAAATTTCTGCCTTAATTTGTAAATGGTTTTGGTAATTTAAATTGTAGTGTATATGGGTAAGAAAATCTAATCGAGACACTATGCCTTAGGCGTGTTCAGAGACAATTTTGTATACAATTAAATTTCTGCCTTAATTTGTAAATGGTTTTGGTAATTTAAATTGTAGTGTATATGGGTAAGAAAATCTAATCGAGACACTATGCCTTAGGCGTGTTCAGAGACAATTTTGTATACAATTAAATTTCTGCCTTAATTTGTAAATGGTTTTGGTAATTTAAATTGTAGTGTATATGGGTAAGCAATTCCGGCGTCAATAGCTTCGCTGCCGTGTGGCCATCTCTCTCTCGAGACTGCTCAGGAATTTTTGAATATTTGAGAAGCCTTCCCAGTTTATACATTCCCCAGAGTGATCTAATCGTTTAGGACGAATCGAATCAGAACAAAACACATTGCCCATTTTAATAGCTGTGGTGGACAGTTTGGCAGGCAACATACGGACAAATAGCTTCGCGCTCTAAGAGGAAGGCCCTACTGCGTGAGGACGTTTAGGTTAGCCAAGGTTAATTTTATGAATTAATTTGTTTTGCCCAAAATGTGCCATGAATAGTAGAATTTGACACAATCTGCATACTGAGCGCCAAGGTCGACGCATTCCCAACAACCCCAAAAATTGTTTGCCATTGTACTAATCGGCACAAGATTATAATGCAAAAACGAGCAGAAATTCATTTGGAGCGACAGCGTTGCAAACTTGACGCTCACACATAACCAAAAGCAGTAAAAGGCACAACTAGGTGACCATATAATGGATTAAGCATCCTTTCTATAAAGCTGTGGATTTGGTACAAAAATTGCGTATTTTCTTCGAATTTGGTGCACTAAAGGCACAGCGGTAGTTGTAAATTCCGCTAACTTTGTGTAACTTTTCACACAAATTTGCCAGCCATCGTATGTATTTTGTGTTAAAATGTGACCACTTTTTGACAAAGATTTCTTACATTTATGTAAATATTTAGACACATATACATATACAACTATAATATAGCAATAATGAACAATAATGCAGATGGCATCAGAGGCGCAGTACGGTACTCCAAAGTTGGGACCACTCTAAAATTAGGAAGGCGGCGCCCTCTTTTGGCCCACAACTGGAGAGACGCTTTTTATGTTGCCGCGGCCCTGGATGACATCACTTGTTTTTACAATTGGTTGATAAAAATTAAAACATTTTTACCGTATTAATAATATACATTGGCGCATTCATACGTAGCAATATTTTGTTCTATATAATTTATTATATGAAACATTTTCGGCAAGTCTTATTTTAAGTAGCGTTAACTTCAGTTTGAAACAAACTTTGTTTTATTTGAAAGCGACGCTTTTAGGAACTGTGAATGTCTTACTGGATCATAGTTTGGTGCACCACGATATAAAAATATTCGTGTGACAAGTGATATTGGCATTACTTCGGATTAGTTTGATTTGACAAGCGTTATCTGAACGTCAAGTGACCGCCGTAATACAGCAGCGGATATAAATTAGTACAAAATCATTTGGGGAAGCTTTGGCTGCCACAGTTTCGACGGAACTATTTCGGCGTAAAGATGTTGCTCAAAGTATTAACCGCAAGACGATGCCAAATCTATACTGGTTTCATTAGAAAACCTCGAAATCTATATTAACCATAGATTAATGTGGAGACAAGAACGATGAAGCTTCCGATTGATCGAGCTATGCGTATGCCGACACATGGGTCCTTTTTCAAAAGTCTCCTGTTTCTAAGTCCCGTCTTCGTCTCAAAATGTGGAGACAAGAACGATGAAGCTTCCGATTGATCGAGCTATGCGTATGCCGACACATGGGTCCTTTTTCAAAAGTCTCCTGTTTTTGAGTCCCGTCTTCGTCTCAAAATGTGGAGACAAGAACGATAAAGCTTCCGATTGATCGAGCTATGCGTATGCCGACACATGGGTCCTTTTTCAAAAGTCTCCTGTTTCTGAGTCCCGTCTTCGTCTCAAAATGTGGAGACAAGAACGATGAAGCTTCCGATTGATCGAACTATGCGTATGCCGACACATGGGTCCTTTTCCAAAAGTCTCCTGTTTCTGAGTCCCGTCTTCGTCTCAAAATGTGGAGACAAGAACGATGAAGCTTCCGATTGATCGAACTATGCGTATGCCGACACATGGGTCCTTTTTCAAAAGTCTCCTGTTTCTGAGTCCCGTCTTCGTCTCAAAATGTGGAGACAAGAACGATGAAGCTTCCGATTGATCGAGCTATGCGTATGCCGACACATGGGTCCTTTTTCAAAAGTCTCCTGTTTCTGAGTCCCGTCTTCGTCTCAAAATGTGGAGACAAGAACGATGAAGCTTCCGATTGATCGAACTATGCGTATGCCGACACATGGGTCCTTTTTCAAAAGTCTCCTGTTTCTGAGTCCCGTCTTCGTCTCAAAATGTGGAGACAAGAACGATGAAGCTTCCGATTGATCGAACTATGCGTATGCCGACACATGGGTCCTTTTCCAAAAGTCTCCTGTTTCTGAGTCCCGTCTTCGTCTCAAAATGTGGAGACAAGAACGATGAAGCTTCCGATTGATCGAGCTATGCGTATGCCGACACATGGGTCCTTTTTCAAAAGTCTCCTGTTTCTGAGTCCCGTCTTCGTCTCAAAATGTGGAGACAAGAACGATGAAGCTTCCGATTGATCGAACTATGCGTATGCCGACACATGGGTCCTTTTCCAAAAGTCTCCTGTTTCTGAGTCCCGTCTTCGTCTCAAAATGTGGAGACAAGAACGATGAAGCTTCCGATTGATCGAACTATGCGTATGCCGACACATGGGTCCTTTTTCAAAAGTCTCCTGTTTCTGAGTCCCGTCTTCGTCTCAAAATGTGGAGACAAGAACGATGAAGCTTCCGATTGATCGAGCTATGCGTATGCCGACACATGGGTCCTTTTTCAAAAGTCTCCTGTTTCTGAGTCCCGTCTTCGTCTCAAAATGTGGAGACAAGAACGATGAAGCTTCCGATTGATCGAGCTATGCGTATGCCGACACATGGGTCCTTTTTCAAAAGTCTCCTGTTTCTGAGTCCCGTCTTCGTCTCAAAATGTGGAGACAAGAACGATGAAGCTTCCGATTGATCGAACTATGCGTATGCCGACACATGGGTCCTTTTTCAAAAGTCTTCTGTTTTTGAGTCCCGTCTTCGTCTCAAAATGTGGAGACAAGAACGATGAAGCTTCCGATTGATCGAGCTATGCGTATGCCGACACATGGGTCCTTTTTCAAAAGTCTCCTGTTTCTGAGTCCCGTCTTCGTCTCAAAATGTGGAGACAAGAACGATGAAGCTTCCGATTGATCGAACTATGCGTATGCCGACACATGGGTCCTTTTTCAAAAGTCTCCTGTTTCTGAGTCCCGTCTTCGTCTCAAAATGTGGAGACAAGAACGATGAAGCTTCCGATTGATCGAACTATGCGTATGCCGACACATGGGTCCTTTTCCAAAAGTCTCCTGTTTCTGAGTCCCGTCTTCGTCTCAAAATGTGGAGACAAGAACGATGAAGCTTCCGATTGATCGAGCTATGCGTATGCCGACACATGGGTCCTTTTTCAAAAGTCTCCTGTTTCTGAGTCCCGTCTTCGTCTCAAAATGTGGAGACAAGAACGATGAAGCTTCCGATTGATCGAACTATGCGTATGCCGACACATGGGTCCTTTTCCAAAAGTCTCCTGTTTCTGAGTCCCGTCTTCGTCTCAAAATGTGGAGACAAGAACGATGAAGCTTCCGATTGATCGAACTATGCGTATGCCGACACATGGGTCCTTTTTCAAAAGTCTCCTGTTTCTGAGTCCCGTCTTCGTCTCAAAATGTGGAGACAAGAACGATGAAGCTTCCGATTGATCGAACTATGCGTATGCCGACACATGGGTCCTTTTTCAAAAGTCTCCTGTTTCTGAGTCCCGTCTTCGTCTCAAAATGTGGAGACAAGAACGATGAAGCTTCCGATTGATCGAACTATGCGTATGCCGACACATGGGTCCTTTTTCAAAAGTCTCCTGTTTCTGAGTCCCGTCTTCGTCTCAAAATGTGGAGACAAGAACGATGAAGCTTCCGATTGATCGAACTATGCGTATGCCGACACATGGGTCCTTTTCCAAAAGTCTCCTGATTCTCAGGTCGTTTTATAAAGAAAAAGTGTATATTTTTTTTCAAATTCTCTACTCAATCTACTGTTGTAATATTTTAAAAACGTTAATTAAATTTACGAATTGTTACGCCTGAATAAGGTTATACCAAAAATTGTAATTATACTATTTCTAAACGAAATTACATCAGTGTTTTACGCTTTACAAATATATATTAACAGTAAAATCGCTAAGTTCTAGACACGACTCAAAAATAATAAACAAAACAACAAATCATGTGCCCGCAAAATAGAATACCGGTATTGGATTCAGTTTCGTTTCTTATCGCCAATGGAATAGCATCCACATTGTCCTCGTCGTTCGAACAAATTTCATCTCCCCGGATTCCAATCACGGATTTTGACGCGGACAGACAGGTTGATGCTACTCCACGAATGTTTCAAGTGGTGCTGTCGTTAGCCGTGATGCAGTAGTCCACAAAGATTATCAATTTTCTGCTCCATGAGTGTGACTTTGTTGCTCAGAAACATTTTGATCATCGACAGCTCGGACTTCAGCAGGTGAAGTTCGCCTTCGACGCATTCGCAGTTGGCGCACGGCTTCTCACCACCACCGCTGCTGCTCCCGTTTTCACCGTCACTATTGTTGTATTCTTTGACGCCGCTGCTACTATCACCAACGTCGCCGTTACTTCGACTACTGCTACGATTTGTTGTACTCAACAACGACTGTTGTTGTTGCTGCTGCTGTTCAAGTTGCTCAAAATGTTGTTGGAGCTGCTGTTGCCGTTGCAGCTGCTGATGAACTTCGCTACTTCCACTGTTGTTATCTACACTGTAGAACGCTGACGAAACTGAGGGAGATCGTGCGATCGTTGCGGCCGCTGCGGCGACGATATTTACAGCTGATGTTGGTGGACTGAATGCGCTTAGACGACGTGACGACAGCAGCATCATCGACGATGCAGCATCGCTGAGTGCCCTCACGTTAGTTTTGTTGCTGTTGTCGCTGTTTGCGATGCTTCCAGTCGTCACTGGAGCTGTTAGTGGCGGTGACAATGGTGAATCCGACGACGATGCGGTATCACCACACGAGGACGAATGTGATCCGCCGGTTACTTGGTCCGTGCTGCGATGCCTCGGCTGTTGATTGCCATTACTGCTACTACTGCTCAAATTAGCATCGTGCGACGACGACAATGGGGAATGTCGCAGTGGAGGCATCGTGAGCGACAACGCTGGCAAAGCATTGGACGACGACGACGGCGGAGGTGCTGCTGAAGTCGACATACTACGATGATGATGACTGCTAGCAGCAACTAATCCTGCCACCATCATTGCCGCTGTTGCGCTGTTGATGCCGTGATTGTTGGTCGCAGATTCACTCATTAGGCGCAAATGTCGTCGACTCATCGTTTTAGCAGCGTCTCCGTCGTCATCATCCACTTGATCGTTTTTAGTTCGTCGACAACGAATAAATGGAGACCATGCCGATGACGTCATCATCAGTAGTGACGATGGCGGCATGTGTTGCGGCACCGACGACGTCATCGTCGTCGTCGCTGACGGCGGCTGTGACCGTCCACGACCGGTTATACCAATACCGTGTTCGTCTGGCGACAAACCGTCGGATGAAAACGGTGGTGTTACAATGCCGGTCGTTTCACCGCTGCCGTCGTCGTTGCTGCCAAAAAACGACGGAAATGCTGTCGTTCTGGCTGTTGCCGCCGTGGTCCCGGCTGCCACCAACGTATTGCTTGTCGCCAATCGCTCTGATCCGTACTCGGATTTGATTTTCATTTTGTTGACTCCGCGTTCGCCGTCGATCATTGTCATCACTGTTGCCGGCGGCGTAGCAACATCACCAGGCGCTGAGGATGGCGATAGCAGAGGTGGATTGTTGCCGTGCTTTCTTTCGCCGTTAGCACAGCCAATAGTGTCAACATCGATTTTAAGCATCTTGATGGCGTTGTTGTTATTTATTGTTGTGGCAGCGCGATGCTCCAAACAGACGGATGATGCTTTACGACGACGACTCCCAGCAACTCCGCGTAGTCCCATCATTCCCCTGTGGTCCCCGTGTTGCTGCTCTTCCTTCTGATGAACACGCTCATTATCGCTGGAACTGGTTTCGGAATCCATTGGCGACGCTTCGTCTTCCGGTGTGTGTTGCTAAAATTAAAAAAAATTTTAAATCTATTCAAAATTATTTAAATCCAACGTAATAATCATCGCACTTATATTAGTGAACATTCAGCCACGAAATCGTCCTTTTACAGCATACGACGTAACAATGTCAGTATTTACTAGTAACTCTATCGAGATTGCAGAACGCAGTGAAGCATAGGTACACCTACATCTACGCCTTTTGCGTGTACATAAAATCAACTCTCGATAGCATTCGTCGATATGCTATAAGTGGACATCACACAATACCAGCACAAGTTACAACAAAACTGACACCGGCAATGAGTTTCCCATGCCAGAAAACCCTCA
Source organism: Trileptium ribeirensis (assembly GCA_030248225.1). Taxonomy (NCBI): domain Eukaryota; kingdom Metazoa; phylum Nematoda; class Enoplea; order Enoplida; family Thoracostomopsidae; genus Trileptium; species Trileptium ribeirensis. The sequence goes on along the minus strand of JASANE010022699.1, from coordinate 474 downwards.
AGTGCAACGTATCAGCCGCCCAAGACGTCAGAACAAATTTTGAAATTTTGGGTCGAGGAACCATGAGAGTGCCGTACCTCAAACCCCATAACTCCTCCAAAACCAGAGCCTTAATCGAAAAACAAAAAAGAGGCATCGGCATTTATCATTTTACTATGAAATAAAACCATCCAGAGAAAGAAATTCGAATGATAAGATAAAAATAACCTTGCTTCCGTGAAGGGTACTAAAAAACCCTCATTTTGACCTCTGACCCCAACCATGGGGCATCATACCCTTGTACCCATGGAACCATGGGTCGCAGAGCAAAACCGGCACCGGTAATGAGTTTCCCATGCCCGAAAACTCTCTGGTAGAACTTATCGGCCGCCCAAGACGTCAGAACAAATTTTCAAATTTTGGGTCGAGGAACCATTGGGGCGCTTTACCCACGTACCTCAAACAGCAATACGCACGGTTGAACGACACACAAGA